>CAIGRT010212769.1:0-11692 GCA_903798405.1 Fraxinus platypoda
TATTCTTTACTTTCACTGTTAGGGAAGTAGTACTTCCTTATTTATTGATTTCATTGATATCATTTGTAACCACGGTATTCCTCCGCCACGAGTGAGGACATATTAATAAAATTTCGGAGGTACCACCCTCCTTCCACAAAAAAAAACTTCAGATCTACGGTGGGTGGCTTCGACTTTGTTTGATTTTGACGGCATGAACTGCTTGTAACTGAGCTACTAATCGGATGCCACGTGCGCCATAATCTAAGCTTTGTTGGCGAGATGTAACAGTAGTTCCTTACATCAATGTATGATTATTCATATAATGTGGGGACTTAATTGTAAAACGTTTTTGTTGGGGACACAACAAAATAGTCCCCTAAGTCCAAATGTAGATATTTATATCAGGGTTGGAGTTTAAATTAATTTTGACCTGATCCTCGTGTGGCATTTTGATGATAAATGTGGCATCATGATTCTGAAGCTTAGAAGTGCATCTCACCAGCAAGTTTGATGAGGTCTTAATGATGTGCTGGTTCTCCGGACCACATGTACGTGTGAATTTTGATATTTATTGGTGCGTCGAAATCGACGAAGCACCAATGTTTGAGGATTCTGACATTAGGTGGGTAAGGCGCTGAAGCGCCTTTTGTCCGATGTGAATCTCTCTAAGACATTTGCCCGTGGCACGAGTTGGCAATTGTGCTAATTATTTGATTGCTAACGTGTTTTCAAGGAGAGGCAGGTGAATGGGTTCAACTTCCCATACACATATCCGCCGTAGCATTAATTAGGCAACTTCCCATAAGTAAAAAATTATTTTTGATGTTGTTTGAATCTTTTTACGGTGTCACTAAAATTCGAACTTGAGTTATATGGGAAGCAATTCAACGTTGAGTCTATTATTTGTGATTTATTTATGATAGTAATATGGTTTATACCTAAGTTTTGTTTTGTTCGAGGACAAATAAAGGTTTTAATTTGAAGGTATTTGATAAGTGTATTTTGTGCACTTATCTATGTCATATTACTAAACTTTTATGTTGTCAAAGTCTTAAAGTTTACTTAATTTAGGTTGATTTTTTGTTATTTAATTATTGGACCCGTTTCAAAGCATTTGAAAAAGAAAGAAAGATAATTCTAAAACCCTCTCGAGGCATCCTTGAGTAGAGGTCATCTCCCTGCGCCTGTGTAGGCTTCATCTCGTGTATTCGAGTTTTCTCTCGTGCATTCGAAACCTATCTCTATGGAATCTGATATTGCAAAAATGTGTGAACAACTATAGCTCACAGAACAGGAGGAAGAAGCCTTAGTGGTGCAAGAAACGGCAGTGCTGACCCCCTATCGAAGTGATAAATGTTTATTGTTTAAACTTTTAGCCAGTAAGCATTTCAATAAAGAGGCGTTCAAGAGTACATGATGCGATTGTGGATGCCAAATAAAACTTTGAGTATTTGAGACATTTCTCCTAATCTATTCCTTGCAGAATTTGAAGATAATCTAGACAAGGAACGTGTCAAACGCGAGGGGCCCTGGGTTTTTTACAAGCATCTGGTTTTAACCAAAAATGTTGATGGTCTTGAGCAAATTCATCATCTTTCTTTCTCTGAGGCGAACTTCAGGATAAGAATTTACAATCTTCCTATCATGGTTCGTAATTGGAAGATGGGAGATTCTATTGGGAGACAACTTGGTAAAGTCATTGAAATTGATATTGATAAAAATGAAATTGCAAAGGGTGACTTCCTTCGTGTTCGGGTATGCCTGGATGTTTCCAAACCTCTGTTGCGTGGTAAGAAGATTTGTGTGGGATCTTTCAAACCATTTTGGGTTCGCTTTTCTTATGAACGACTACCCAATTTCTGCTATCTATGTGTCACGCTGGGTCATAGCCAAAAGGAGTGTTCTCAATAGAGTTCTTCTACGGAGGCATATACCATTTCTGATTTTTCTTATGGCCTTTGGTTACGGGCTGGTAATCTTGGAGATTATGGAGGCCCTATACGTGAACGAAAACTGAATTCTCTGATCGCAAACCCTCCGACAAACCATGCAGAACCACCTAACTCCGATGGTATGAAAAATGGTAAGTAGTTGTCAGGGATGGAAACAACTTGTAACACGGCCGGAAATCAGGAGCTATTACAGAAACATAATTCTGGAGAAGATTCTATGGAGCTGATGAAGTCGTTAATTATAGAACAAATAGAGGAAAATAATCATAAGGGAGATAATGTAGCATTTATGAAGGCAACAAATCCGAGAGAACAAATTTTACAGACTGATATGTTAATTGCAGATCACACGAAAGGGAATATTAATGATATTGGCTTTGCTAACACCTTGACTAAGGGCACTTCTATCTTTCAATATACAGATCCTGTCTTGCCCAATTCAGACAAGAATCAAACTAAAAAGAAGGGCGCCAATCTCACAAGACGGTGGAAAAGAGTTAATAAGAGCCAAATTCCTAATTATATTGCCTCTCCTACATTGGACAATTTGAAGCAACCTTTGGATATCTCCCCTGCAAATGGTGAAGCTATTCGAAATTATAAACGATTGAAAGGTAAAGATAAATCACATGAAGGAAATTATGCTTCCAATTCTCAGCGTTCGGTGGTGGCTGAAATTCAGCCCCACCGGTCCCCATGAAAATACTAAGCTGGAATGCACGAGGGCTTGGGAACCCTTGTGACATTCATACTCTCTCTAATCTCATCATAAAGGAAGATCCCGATGTTTTGTTCTTGCAAGAGACAAAACTTAATGCAACGAAAATGGAACTTTGTAGAGTTAAGTTAAAGTTGTAAGGATGTTTTCATGTTGATGCAGTTGGACGTAGTGGTGGAATTGCACTAATGTAGAAATCTGATGTTCATTTATCTATCCTCAGTTACTCTAAAAGCCGCATTGATGCTAAAATTGAATCGCCCATGCATTGCTGGTTTTTAACCGGTATCTATGGTCATCCTGAGGCACATAAACGTATGGAAACCTGGAATTTGTTGAGAAGGCTGAAAAGGGACTCTTTAGAAGCATGGCTAGTCTTTGGTGATTTCAATGAAATTCTATCTGATGATGAAAAATGGGGTGGTCGAGATAGACCTAGACAGCACTTAGAAAATTTTCAACAGATGTTCTCTGATTGTGAGCTAAGAGATCTTGGATTCAGAGGCCCCCAATACACATGGAATAATGGGAGACATAACTCTACTCAAATTTTTGAAAGGCTTGACCGCTTTACGACTAATGCTTCCTGGTGTCGGCTCTTTACACAAGTTTTGGTTACTCATGGCTCGATCGTATATTCAGATCATCTACCTATATGGATCTAGCTTGAGGGTGCTAATCGAATACCAAGAAGACCTAAACCATTCCGTTTTGAATTAATGTGGCTAGGTGAACAAGCATGCTATGACATTGTGTTGGACGAATGGTCTAATAAAAGGCCTCAGAATCTGGATAACTTGATGAGGACTATTAGTTGCTGTAGTAAACAACTTCAGTATTGGAATAAAACCAAATTTGGCAAGGTGCAAGTAGAGCTTAAGAAAACAAAGTCACAGCTCGCTCATGTACAGAATCAAGATCTTACAAATATAAATACTGATGCTCTTCAAAAAACAACCAAAGAAGTGCAAACCTGAATGGATAGGGAAGAGCTTATATGGAAACAGAGGTCTAGGGCTGCTTGGCTTGAGGGAGGAGACCAGAATACTCGCTATTTTCATGCTAAAGCTTCATAAAGGAGGAAAACAAATTCTATTACCAGACTCTTAGATGATCACAGCTGCTGGCAGGAAGGAGATGAATGTAACAGCCTAATAACTAGTTATTTTTCTGATCTATTTTCCTCCATTGGCTCAAGTAATCAAGTTGTTGTACTTGATTGTATGGAATGCAAGTTAACTCCTGATATGAACAATGAACTGATACAACCCTTCACTGCAACCGAAGTCTCCCAGGCCTTGAAGGAAATTCACCATTCTAAAGCTCTGGGACCTGATGGTATGCGTCATTTCTTCTTCCAAAGATTTTGGCCCCATATTGGTCCCTCTGTTACAAATGTTGTTTTACATGCTTTAAATACCTGTGAGTTCCCCCAAGATATGAATCACACTTTTATTACACTTATCCCTAAAATAAAAAATCCTTAGAGAGTCAGGATTCAGACCTATAAGTTTGTGTAATGTTCTGTACAAATTGGTCTCAAAAGTTGTGGCTAATAGAATTAGAACAGTGCTACCTGTGGTGATTTCGAAAACACAATCAGCTTTTGCTAAAGGGAGACTCATAACATATAATGTACTTGTGGCCTATGAAATGCTTCATTTCTTGCGACGAAAGAAGAAAGGTAAAAAAGGTTTCATGTCTCTTAAACTTGACATGAGCAAAGCATATGATCGAGTTGAATGGCCTTTTCTTCAAGCAGTCATGCATAAATTGGGCTTCCATGATAAGATTATCCAACTGGCAATGAAATGCGTCACTACCCCTTCTTTTTCGATTCTTATTAATGGATATCCCACTGGTCACATAACACCATCTAGGGGCTTAAGACAAGGAGGTCCTATTTCTCTTTATTCCTTTTGTGTATTGAAGGACTGGTCAGTCTAATGAATGAGGCGGCGCGAACTAATAAGGTGACTGGGTTTCAAGTGTGCAGAAGAGCTCCAAGGTTGAATCATCTCCTATTTGCGAATGATAGTTTGATTTTTTGTGAAGCTAATGAAGGATCCACTTCTCGGTTACAAACAATCCTCATTATCTATGAAGATGCCTCATGTCAACAATTGAACATGGATAAAACTTCAATGGTATTTAGTGCAAATGTGAAACCAGACAAATATCAAGCAATTATGGCCCTTTGGAATGCTTCCCAAATACAACAGTATGAAAAGTACCTTGGATTACCACCTATGGTGGGTAGATCAAAAGCTCGAGCCTTCTCTAAAATAAACATAAACTATGGCTGAAATTACAAGGATGGAAGACTAGTATGTTCTCCCAAAGGGGAAGGGAGGTTCTCCACAAATCAGTGGCCTTAGCGATCCCTTTCTATGCTATGAGCTGCTTCAAACTCCCCTCCACATTGTGTACTAAAATTGAGAGAATGATATGTCGATTCTGGTGGGGCCAAAGAAAGGAGGAGAGGAAAATCCATTGGCAATCCTGGAGTATTATGTGTAAATCGAAATCCATGGGGGGCATGGGCTTCAAGGAGCTTGAGATCTTCAACATGGCTATGCTTGGTAAACAAGCTTGGAAACTTTTGCAACACAAGGACAGCTTGATTCATAAGATATACTCGGCCCGTTATTTTCCTGATGGCAATGTTTTGAAAGCATCTATAGGGAGAAATCCTTCTTATGCTTGGCGTGGAATTTGGGAGGCTAAAAATCTATTGATACGAGGAGGAAGATTGGTTGTGGGAAATGGCTGCACTATACATATCCTGAATGATAAGTGGATCCCTGGTGTTACAGAACTGAGCAGGGAGTTGGGGGCCAATTTACAACAAAATTATAACCAGCAGCTTGATTGTCTTGAGTCGTCCCTGATTGATCCTCAATTAAAGTGGTGGAATTTGGCTAAGCTTGGAGCTCTTTTCATTCCAAAAATTGTTGAGGCTATTATGAAATTATATCCTAGCCACTTGGGCGAAGAGGATGTCTGGTCGTGGGAACATGAAAAAATAGGAATCTACTCTATTAGCGGTGCATATGGATTCTTCAAAATCTGTCTAACTCCTGATCGTGGCAGTCCTTCGAATGAGTCCGATAAAAAGAAATTCTGGAATACTATGTGGCGACTTAAAATTTCTCTAAACAGAATCTGATCGGAAGGAAGATTCATATTGACCCTCAATGTTGTTTTTGTGATTACCAAATGGAAGATCTATGCCATGTTCTACTTCACTGCCCTTCTATTCATCGATTCCTAATTGATCATCTCCCAATGCTTCAGAATAAAGCTTATCACGGAGGATTCCTACAAGCAGCTACTGATGTAATGGCTAACGCTCTAACATATGATTTTTCGAAATTTCTGCTTATTACTTGGAGTTTTTGGTTTCGACGAAACAAGATGGTTTATGATCAGATTAATCTTTCACCATCACAAGTAATTGCTTCTGCTCTCACCAAAAAATCTGATGCTGCTTCGAGTCCTTTTCTCAACAATTTTCCTTGTGTGCTTCATCGCAAATATAGGTGGTCTGCACCACCTAACAATGCACTTAAACTCAATGTTGATGGCGCCTTATTCTTTGATCTAAATAAGGCTGGACTCAGAATTATTTTACGTGATCATGAGGGAGGAATAGTTTTAGCAGCAAGTGGCCCTAAAAACTCACTTCTGGAACCTGAACATGTTGAAACGGCTGCACTTGTGAGAGGTCTACAACTATGCCTTAACCTTGGCATATCAAACTTATTAGTGGAGAGTGATTGCTTGTTCCTTGTTAATGAAGTCAACACATCAGGATCAACCTCTGCACTAATCCGATCTTGGACTGCTCAAATCAAGGACTTAATACAGCGATTTCCTCAATGTAGCCTCCAACACTGCAATCGGCTTAGAAATCAGGCAGCTCACTTTCTGGCACGGCATGCATGGTCTCTTGAAAACATGATTCTTTGGTGGCATAGTGTCCCTTTTTTCCTTGAAAATGTAATTTTCATTGATAGGCTAATGTACCCTTTCTTAAGGCTTTTTTGTCTTTATGAATGAAATATTTTTTTCATCAAAAAAAGAAAGAAAGAAAGAAGGATGAAATTGAATAAAAGCTCTAATTTTGGGATCAAATTCCGCACTTTAGAAGTTGAAGGACTTAAATTGAATTAACGAGGACATGGGCTGCACAAATAAACTTTTTATCAAGGACTAAATTATTTTACTTAGAAAGGTGAGACCTTGGTGAAAATAACATTATTCTAATTTGGCCTTGGAATTTCAATTGGTATGAAATTCAAGGAATTTTTTTTTTATTGGAAACAAAATCTAGTAGCATATTAGTGGAAGAAAATGAGTGTATGTTTGGCCCCCCATTATTTTAAACTATAATGAGAGGAAAAATAATTTTTTAGAGAATGTATAGTTAAAAAAGAAGATATTTTTTTGGATTTATGTATAATATTATTTTATTAGAGAATGCGTGATTAATAAGAAGAAAGAAAAAAATAAATTATAATTTAATGGAAAATAATGAGGGCAAATGGGGGGCTAAAAGTGGGCTTTGAAACATACACTTGGAAGGGGACTCAAATTTAATTGGAATAAGACAACACTTGGGGCTGGTTAAAAAATATATACAAGAGAATACAGTGGTGGCTGAAGAATTATGCTCCTTGAATAGGCTCAAAGACAAGGATGGAAGGATAGGATGATGTGACATATAATAGTTGGGTATTGTGTTTTTATTTTTTTCAAACTATTTAATAATGTGTCGGCACGTGTCTTCTCTATTTTTGAACCTGTCTGTGAGCCTGTTTGTGTAGCATGGTTGGAGAAAAATTGGACTTCCTTTGGGGGATAAAAAAAAGGTTCTTGGCGAAAAAAACACACACACGGAAGGATGACACGCAAAGAATTGGAAACAACCGAAATTTGGGCAATTTGAGTGGACGGCCAGAATTGGGAAAAGAGAAGAAGAAAAACAGCATTGATACACAATCGAAATTTGGAGGAAACACACACGGAGAGGAAAAAGACGGTGATTCAATTTGGAAAATTAATCACGCTTCGTTAATTTCTCGGTGATGTTCCACTTTTATTTGTTTAGTTCCGACATTATTCTAGAATAAATTATTTTAGTGCTATGATTACGATGAGCTTTGTAACATGAACTTTTAACTCGTGATTTTATTATTATTTTTATATTAAAGCACATTTTCAATTATTGAATGATTAATATAGATTTATTTTTCTTTACAATTATATGTGCAATAGTTGTATGAGTTTTGTGGCTTATTTAACTTCGAAAGATTAAAAATAAGTTAGACATAGTCCCAATTATCGTAGGGTCCAATAAGAGATAGAAATATACCACTATGATTTACGTAATCTTTAAATATTCGTAAATCCTTAATGCATTTTTGCATGTTCGTATCCATCATGAAAATATAGTCAAATCACGTGTAAGAATATGTTTAATTCTACACGAGAGATTATTAAACAAATGAGGAATATTGATCTTCATAATTGAATTGTGTTGTTAAATTCATACGTTTCGATATAAAGGGGATTGGTATAAGGGGATTCGGGGATCCTAGTACGCTTTTCACCGTCATATTTTAATCAAACTAACATTAATTGCAATCTCGAGTCAATTTTATTTACGTTAGATCTTGCATTTTTAATTATAGTAATTAGTGACAATTTAATCTTAGAAAAATCGTAAGTTTTTATAGTTTCGATTAAGGAAAAGTTATTTTGAACTTAAACTCGTACAATCTATGTGAGAATAACACTTAGACTCAAAAATCTATTTTATTACTTGTTAGCGGACCGTGCACTTGGAGTATTTTACGCGAACAATACTTTTGTGACAAGTTTTTGGCACCGTAGTCGGAGATTGTTACTTTAGTTTAGGTTTGAATTATTTTAGCACTAATTCGAATTTCTACCTATTTTTATGTATTTTTATTTTTATTTATTTCTCCATTTTAGTTTTTTTTTTCCTTTTTCAGGATAAAAAATGGACGTGGTTGATTTCAACAAAATGCTTATATGTGACTTCATCATAAGACAACAACAATTGATAGCTCAAGAAATTGATGAAGGGGATATGCTTGTGGAAAATTTCATTATAAGACAACTAGTATGAAATATAAAAGCAGAATGAGAACTTGGTGAAATTGTCCTGGGTGACTTGCCTATTGCATTATTTCTCTCACCAAAATTTGACGAGGTGATTTTTGTGTGGATTATTTTTTCTACCGATTATTAATGAATATCAATTAAGGGAATCGTGTCCACCAGACTTCCAACAAATACAACAAGAGGAGAGTTTTTCCATGAAGATGTCATTGATTCTTTACCAAAAAAATTGGATATGTACGTTGAACTCGAGAAAGCTTCAATTAAAGAAGAGGACCATGAAAAGAACGAGAAATTAATCATAATGGGCCAAAAAGAATTAGTAGCATTCAAAGTAAAGGAAATTAGTATGCAATCCTCGATTTTATCGTTTGCTCAAAATTTGAATTTTTGATTAAGCCTTATGAGGAGATTGAGATGTACATTGTTGAATTCGAAACGAGTGATGAGAGAAAGTCACACTACTTGGAGAAAGGCAACGTTAAAATTTGGAGGAAGGTTGCAGTATGGAACAAAGTCAAATAGAGCAAGTTAAGCAAGAACTCTAAAGTCATATTCAAAGTGCCATAAAACACTGTGCAAAAGGCGAGCTTGAAATTATAAATGAAGAACTTAATGGGAAGTAACCCATTTTTCTATCCCTTTTTACTTATTCTGTTTACTATTGAATTTCAAGTAGTTTGAGGGATTGCATTAATTTAGGAACTCATGCGTTTAATTTTTTTTTAAAGCACATTTTAGGTACTATTTTAAAACTTTCATTAGTAACTTAGGCATGTTTACTTATTGAGTTCAACTTATGCTCATCGTTAACTTCCTAGCATTATATTGAGCTTATATTGATGTGATGTACATTCTTAAGGTTGCACTCAGATTTCAACCTCTAAATCAATTTGAAAGACTTATCTTTTCCTAAATATAAGATTTTTGCAGGGATGCACTCTTATTTAGATAGTTTCTCTCAAAGTTAGAAGATTAGAATTCTTCTTAGTGTGAATTCATTGCAAATATAATTTTATATGTTATCACTAATATTTATTTTGAATTCTTGAAATAGAAAATTAAAGTCTAGCAACAAGAAAAGGTGGTAGTTGTTATGACATCTACCAACCAGACTATCCTGATCCTTCTACCTATCTTCATCTACCCTGAAGAGTTTCTGATCCTTACTCCTTTATTTTCATTATTTTTTCTTTTACATTGGGGACAATGTAATATTTTTTGTTTGGGGGTGAGTAAGTATTAGGATATTTAGAATATATATTTATTTTTCAACTACTGATCAGGTTTGTAAAATTGTTTTAAAAAAATTGAGAAAAGATTGAAAAAAACTCCAAACATAGTGTCTAGTTTGCCGTTGAACGACTTGCCTCCTATGATGATAATTATTTGTTTGAATTGAGTACAACTTTAGCTAGAATACTAGACAACACCATAACATGTGTCTTTACTTGAGTACTTATATATGTTAGACTTAATTTATTTGAGCACATAGCCGATATTGACTCATCACATATGTCAGAACATGACTTAATTGTGTGGATGTAATTGTTGATACTATTGACCTAGGCTTGAGTTAAATTCCGAAATTCTTAATATAGTAAATATAGTGCTTGTATTTATAGAATTTTGATGGTTTGGAGTTCTCGAATCTCGCCGTTGGTTGAATGAGTTTGTGTTAAGGAGTTTAGAATGACTACAAACCACTTTTAAAATTCGAATCTCATATAAAAAAAGTGTGATACATCTTATACTTCTTTTCGTAGCATTTACGACTCGAGTTATTAAGCCCGCTAGAGAATCTAAAACCCCGGTGTCCAATGGTCATCTGACTTAGGAGTCATCGACCTAAAACTCGCTATAGGGGTCATTTAGAAAGTTTAATAGAGAAAAGTCTTACATATAAGATGTTAAAAAAAAAAAAGAGCAACAATCAAAATATATTCATATCGAAAGAAAGAAAAATGAATTTGAATTATCAAATGCAAAAGGTGCCCGTGATATTGTAACACTATAAATTACCTCGGGTACTTTGCCAATTAATAAAGTAAATAAAACCAATATGATCACGGAAAAAATCGAAAAGATTAAAAACTTCGGGCTCTTTATAGTTAATAATCCACTAGAAACGAAACAATTACAGTGTGGTTCAAACCTGACTAACCCTTAGTCCCCTTCAAACCCCTTGATCATGCATTTTTCTCTGTAGTTTTGGCATGACAATGTTCTGCTGAGTGATATCCCTCATGTTAGTAGCCATAGTCGTCATCTCTCTAGTATACCGGGAGCTACTCTCATCCCTCCTCGTCTGTGATGGTGGTGAAATTGGTGACGAGCTGCTGGGGTAGCGTGGGAGGGTCTCCCTTCTTTAGGTTTTCCTTTGTCCTCCTAGGGGCTGCAACTTCATTTTCAGAACTCGTTTGTGTGTCTTTTCTTCAAAGGTAGATTTTATCAAAATATCCTTGATCCCCACACGCTCTCTTTAAAAACACCTCCAAAATTAGTATGTTTTCCGCGAGGCGTCCACTTGCTCTTTTTCAAGAACAAATCATTTTCTTCAAAGAGGGATACCCACACGACTCTTATGCCAACTTTTCCCCAGGGATATTCATGATTTTTATATGACGTTTTCTACAGACGGCGCTAATCTGTTGACCTCAGAAAATGAACCAATAGAAACCCGAGCCCTGCTCACGTCTACATAAGTAGAAACCAAGTCGCGTATAAGATGAATTACTCTTTGAGACACGAGCTAACAAAGTGTTCGAGCTCCAGGATTGAATCAACATGATGACAAGATAAAATACCTTTTGTCAAACTCCAACACTCAAGCAAGTGATATTCCGTGGAATGGAAATTTGGAAAGTAGCCATGAGGTTATTCAGTACCT
>CAIGRT010212775.1:0-19823 GCA_903798405.1 Fraxinus platypoda
AATATGTGGTTAAAAATGAGTTTAAGAAAAAAATGATTTTTTATAGAATGAAAAACCTGGTCGATATTTTTTAAGCTGTTATAAACTTCAATCACAAACAGGATAAAAAAAATTATTTTAAGGACCATTTTAAAATTTCTTACAAACTTGAGTGACTCCATTGGCTAAATTAACTCTTTTTGGTACAATTTTACAAAGAAAAGGAAAAAGCTAAGGAAACCAAAACCACCACTGACCACACCACGACATAGTACAACATAATATCCCATCATCTACCCTTCCCCTGCTCAACTTGCCCATTACTTTATTATTTCTCCTACCACTCGCCGGAACATTATACAAATTAACTCAACTGTCCAGCAGATTCTGCAATTTCCTTATAGTAGCGTTTATTTTCTCGATTCTTTTCATCTTTACTTAACTCTGCTGACGTTCCTGTCATTACCAGGTTGCATTTAGATTTTATGTTAATTACATAATGAATTTTAGAATTTAAAAGATTTGAGGCTGTTTAGAATGAATTTGGTTATGTGGGTTTCTTTGAATTGGAATGGTTGTGTTGGGGGTAATGTTTTTGAACTTCTGGGGTAGAACTGAGACCGACTAGTTAAAATTAAGGGTTCTGTATGTAAAGGTTGCAGCTTCAAGGATTTGATTTCTGATCTGGTTCTGGAGTAAGAATTAAGCTCCTGGTTGCTTCCTGCTTTTGTCTCTTTTTTGTCTTTTTTGGTGGTTAATCTATGGAGGCTAGAATTGGAGGTGAAGCTCAGGTTTATTATGGTCTAGGTTCTGCCGGTTTAAGGGTGGTGGGGCAGAGAAGCCTTGAATGGGATCCCACTGATTGGAAATGGGATGGAGATCTCTTCCTTGCTACCCCTATCAATCCTAATCTTTCGAATTGCCAGAGCCAGCAGTTTTTTCCTCTTGAGACTGGAATACCAACGGCTGGGGGTCATTCTAATAGGTCCTCTTCCTGCTCTGAAGAATTGAATCACTGGACTGATAAAGAGAAGAATGATTTAGATAAGAAAAGGAGGCTTATCGTCAATGATGATAACAATTTGACAGATGGGGCCGGTAGTCTTGCGTTGCAGCTCTTCAAAGAAGACAATTCTAGAATGGAGAGGGGCGGGGGGAACTGTGATAGAACGCCTGGGAAAAAGACCAAGTTAACAGGAGCTACTTCAAGTCGTGCGCTTTGTCAGGTTGAGGATTGTGGGGCTGACCTGAGTAAGGCTAAAGACTATCATAGAAGGCATAAGGTTTGTGAGATGCATTCCAAGGCCAATAAGGCACTCGTTGGTAATGTCATGCAACGATTCTGCCAGCAGTGCAGCAGGTTGGTCCAAATTCCTCATCTTTCTTGCTGTCCTTGTCTAGTCATTACTACCATGTTCGGAATTTGTTATTTTATTTGTAATGAACCGAATAATTATGTTGAACATTTCTTTAGCAAATGTGGTTTCAGTAAGGTGCAGATACAATGTTACCCGCCAATTACTAGAAAGCTATTAGAAGCACAGTAGTAATTTAGGGAGGTTTTTGTTTTTTAGATGCCTAATATTTCCTGTATGTCTGCAGGTTTCATGCTCTCCAAGAGTTTGATGAGGGGAAGCGAAGTTGCCGGCGACGGTTAGCTGGCCACAACAAAAGGAGGAGGAAAACCCAACCTGACAATGTTAACAATAACAGCCCTATGAATGATAACCAGACGAGTGGTTATCTCTTAATGAGCTTACTGAAAATACTCTCCAACATGCATTGTGAGTGGAACATGCTATCCCCTTTTAAACATTGAGATTTAAATTTATGTGATATAATTTCATTCAACTTCTTACTGTTCTTTAGTTAAAATTGTCTTATAAATATTTCACGACAACCCCAAAACTGATTATATTCTGGATTTCATGAGTTGCAGCCAGTAGACCGAATCACACAGATGATCAGGATATATTGTCTCATCTTCTACGGAGCTTTGCCAGCCATGGCTCCTTACACGGTGAAAGGACCATATCAGGGCATCTGCAGGAATCTAAAAACATGTTGAGGAGTCTGCCTTGCATGGAGAATTCAGAGTCGGTAATGGCCTTGCTCTCAAATGGTTCTCGTGGCCAAAGACAACATTGTATGATTCCCACTGATGATATGCCAAGGAAGGACAAGCCCATACAATTGGCAACTTCTGATAGGCCAGGCGTTGTGTTCCCCATCCTAAGCAGTTCGCCACCTTATGCCGAAGTCAGGGACAATTCTTCTGGGAGAAGCAAACTAAATAACTTTGATTTGAATGACGTATATGTGGATTCTGATGATGGCATGGAGGATGTAGAAAGGTTGCCTGCCCCTGTGGATCTGGGAGCTGTTTCTCTTGAGCACCCTTCATGGGTGCAACAAGAATCCCATCAATTAAGTCCTCCTCAATCAAGTGGAAATTCAGATTCAGCATCTGCCCAGTCACCTTCCAGTTCCAGTGGGGATGCTCAGGTATATATAGTTATGCAGTGTATTCTTCATACAATCACCTGGTATATTTTAAATTTTATACTTTCTTGTTTTCAACGCTGAAAATTTCTGTCAAATCTCGAGCTATAAAAGCATTTGATTGGTATAATTGGGTATTCACTTGTCATGTTATGAAGATTTTCGCCTTGGATTTTTCTATAATTAGGAGAATTACATTGCGTGATAAATTAACCATGTTTTGTCATTGCATCCCACCTTTGCTTATCAGCTTGGTTGCAATGAAGTCAAAAACCATATTTTTACCTTTCTGTTGATGATCTGATGAAGAAATTGATCCACGAACTGAATTTTAAACTGCTTTCTGAGTTCACAGCATTTAGTTTAATTATCAGTTGGACTAGCTTATGTTATGCAAATCTTGTAGGCATGCTTTTGTCTGGTGAATTTTATGTAAAAAAAAAAATTCTTATTTGATTTACCTATTTAGTAGTGACATTGATCGATATCAGCTTGTCTTTACATTATATTCATTTTGTTTCCGTCTCACGTTTCTTTTTCATTGCAGGGCCGCACAGATCGCATTGTTTGCAAACTATTTGGAAAACAACCAAGTGATTTTCCCATCATTTTACGAGCACAGGTAATTTTGAAGTTCCGTTTACTCATTTAATCCTACTTTTTCTAGTTGCATCTTTGGACAAGTGACATCCCCCAACCAAAAAGAGGGGAAACTGGAAAAGATAATTTTTCTTCCTGTCTTTCTCTGAAAGTTTAACAATGTAAAATTTTGAACTTCCAGATTCTTGATTGGTTATCTCATAGTCCTACCGACATAGAAAGCTACATTAGACCTGGTTGTATCATTTTGACAATATATCTTCGTCAATCTGAGTCTGCATGGAAGGGGGTATGCTAGCTTTTGTTAAATATGTGAATGTGAAATTTCTGTTTCTACATTTGTTAATAAACCTTGTAAAAAAATTTAAAATCTAATGACTTTTTACAGCTCTGTTGTGATTTAAGCTCCAGTTTGAGTAGGGTTCTGGGTTTTTCTGGTGATGACTCTTTCTGGAGCACTGGATGGATTTACATCAGGGTGCAAAATCAAATAGCATTTGTATACAATGGTCAGTTCCCATTGGATTACTGGAAAAATTTTCTTTTCATTCATCTGTTAGCTCAAGAATTCTAAACTTTGTGTAAAGATAGATCAGTTGGAACTTTTCTTGTAGTGCAGGTCAGGTTGTCGTAGATACTGTTTTGCCTTTCAGCAGCAATAATCACGGTACAATTCTAAGTGTCAAACCAATTGCCGTGACATCATCTGAGAGAGCTCAATTTGTTGTTAAAGGCTTTAATTTATCACGGCCCTCCGCGAGGTATGTTTATCATTTGGTGTGTGATTTTTATCTTGTCAGCCTGAGTACTACCTGCCCCTCCAATATTCAGAAATTATTATGTCACTTACATTGGACATTGTGTCAAAATCAATGGAGTGATGTGTAACTGTTAAACCTTTGTTTGCCAGGTTACTCTGTTCCCTAGAAGGTAGTTATCTGGAATCTTATAGCGAGTCGCTGGAACATGTTGATGGCCTTGAGGGGAATGTTCAGTGTCTGAACTTTGCCTGTTCTATTCCAGCAGTTACTGGGAGAGGCTTTATCGAGGTGATGTTTATTCGTTTGTTATATTTTGTTTTTTTAGTGTGTGTGTCGTTTTTCATATTTACTGCATGCATCATTTTGTGCAATATCTTTTGATAATAAAACACACTAATTGAGACTATTTCTGTGTATCTTCTTGCATTGACTTGACTTTTACCCAGACAAAATGTCATGTTATAGAGCTTGGTTCATGATTCCCACTTAATGTGGCATGGTGGCCATTGAAATTTACATGCTTGCTAACCTTGGTATGTTATCTGAAATTATTCAGGTTGAAGATCATGGTCTCAGCAGCAGCTTCTTTCCATTCATAGTTGCTGACGATGATGTTTGCACTGAGATCTGTACACTTGAGAGTGAAATAGAATTGGCTGTGACAGATTCGTTCCTCCGAGGCACTGAAAAATTGGAAGCACACAATCAAGCCATGGATTTCATCCATGAAATGGGATGGCTTCTCAGCAGAAATAGTTTGAAGTCTAGGTTGGGGCACTTGGATCCCAACTCAGACCGTTTTCCTTTTAATCGGTTCAAGTACCTCATGGAGTTCTCTGTTGACCATGATTGGTGTGCCGTTGTAAATAAACTCTTGGATATTCTTTTCAGTGGACTAGTGGGAGCAGGAGAGCAGCATTTCTTGAAGTTTGCACTGCAAGAGATGGGCCTCCTTCACCGAGCGGTGCGGAAAAATTCTAGGTCTCTTCTGGCGCTACTGTTGAGATACGCCCCAGAGAGTGTTGCAAATGAACTAAATTCAGAATATGAATCTCTGGTTGAATGTGATGGGGATTTCTTATTCAGACCTGATGTTGTAGGGCCTGCAGGTTTGACACCTCTTCACGTTGCTGCTGGTAGGGATGGATCTGAGGATATACTGGATGCACTGACTGATGATCCTGGAAAGGTAATATAGTTTCTCTTTCCATCAGTTTTAATGTTCACAGGGAGCCATAGAAATTTGATCTTCCACACATGCATTTTTCTACAAAACTGTTCATTATCTCACTGGGCCTGTGCTAAGTTTGCTTGGCCTTTTAGAGCATTCTTATAGGTAGAGCTGGTTTTGGGGTAATGAATTTTGACACCCACGGCTCTTCTCTGAATAGCATTCAATTTATCAATGATCTAGAACTGAGTGCTTCTGCTTCTAATTAAAAAGATCTTACCAATGTACTGTGTGAACTTATTTAGTCCATGTTTGGCAAAGCTTAAATGTTATTTTTAAGTTGGTCAACCATTCTTTTTATCCACACATTCCCTAGGACCCACAATTTATAAGCACCTGAAAGCATGACCAAGAAAGCACTTGTATAATTAAATTGCTGGTATTTTAATACAGGTGGGAATTGAAGCTTGGAAGAGTGCTCGTGACAGCACAGGATTTACGCCTGAAGATTATGCTCGACTGCGAGGCCACTATTCTTACATTCATCTTGTGCAGAGGAAAATTAACAAGAAAGTATCTTCTGGGCATGTGGTGGTTGATATTTCTGGCACTCTTTCAGATGGAAGCATCAATCAGAAGCAAAATGGAGGGGTTACAGCTGGTTTTGAGATAGGAAGGACAATTCAGCGGTCGTGTAGGGATTGTGATCAGAAGCTTGCTTATGGTATTGGCAATCGATCTCTGGTGTACAAGCCTGCAATGCTCTCAATGGCGGGCATAGCTGCTATATGTGTTTGTTTGGCTCTTCTTTTCAAAAGCTCGCCTGAAGTTCTCTTCGTGTTCAGTCCCTTCAGGTGGGAGATGTTGGACTATGGTTCCGGCTGAGTTTGATGCGAAATTAAGTGTGTTAAAAGTAATAGATCTTTTGTATTCGTATGCATGTATAAGCTGTAGATTTGATACACGTATAGAAAATATCTCTTTAGGCATGATTTCAGATTCTAGGATTACCAACCTATTTATGTTGTTCCATGAAAATGTATTTCCATTTTTGTTTTTTGGGGAGTATAAAACGGTCACTAGCTATATCTGCAACTTGTACATTTGTCGTGATATTGGATCGTGTATTCATGAAATTGTCGTGCTTAAGATTTCTCTTTTGTGTAGCAGTAGGCCACACCACGTTAAGGTAGAGACAATCCATACCCATATGCAATGCTCTGTTGAATACATATGGGCCATTCTGCATTGGTAACTACCCAAATGCTGCATAAATAATCTTTACGTGATGTTTGATGGCAGAGAATATTAGAGTGTGTTTGGTAGGGATNATGAAGAATTGATTTTGAATAGTGATATGATGGAAAATGTATGGTTGAAAAAGAAGATAAAATTATTGATGTGATGGAAAATATTATTTTATTGAAGAATGTGTGGTTGAAAATGAGAATTGATTTACTGTAGAAAAGGAAAATTCCTACCAAACAGGCTCTTAATGTTTTACATGTCTCGAAATTCGCAATGGGCTCATTTATCGAGAAGCTAATGTTATATATATGACAATGATTTACCAAGCATCTGGCATCTGCAATGTCGACGGACCGTGCAGGCATCTTCGATGAATTATTCCTTAGCTTGTTAAATCTACATATAACTGCCTTTGAAAAGTTTCAATTGACAAGCCAATGGCAAGAAGACCCCTAGCTATCCTTCCTATGCTCTTCCTTTCCCTGCTGTGTTTTGTTGCTTGTACAGGTCAGTTTCCTACTTGTTTCTCTGTAAATATTTAATGTAAGTTCCAGTGATTGATGAAAAGTGGTGCATGCTTTGAATAGGACCGCTGAGGTGGATTCTTCTTTCGAGCTATCTCCTCTTTTATCTGTCCTTGTGGGTTTTGGCTGCAATGGTAGAGGTGGGATGAGAGAGCTACAAAGTATTGCATTGCATGTACATGCTCAAGCATGGCCCAGTCTCGGTGCCAGATCTTTGAGATCACCACCTCCTGTTTTCCCACTTTGATCACTTTATGCCAAGAACTAATAACATTTTGTTTATGTGCCCCTTTCTATCGTTATTTTTCTTAATTTTCGATGGCCTAAATTTTAAAGAGACCATGGTGATGTTGGAAAAAAATCGATCAAAGACACAGCAGTGAATGCCATAGAAATGAAAAACAAAAACGAGTATAAAAGAGAGAAATCGCGAATTAAATGTAGTTCGAGGAACCCACCGACAATCATCGGAGAAGAAGAATCAACTAACTAATCAAATCAGAACTGAATAAATATTAACATCTTGGTCTACTATGATTTTTTTGTTCCATTTATGTTTCGTGAAAAGCGGAAGCAATTATCATTAAAAATGATGGGTCAACAAGGTGAAATATTTGTGAATTTTACAAAATATTTTGAATAGAAAATGATTTGATTGTATATAAATAAATTGCCAAATAAGGACAAAAGTTTGCAATTTCTTATTCAGATTCACAAAGAACAGAAAAATAAAAAAGAAGAAAAATGCGGTGAGCGTGGATCGAACACGCGACCTTCAGATCTTCAGTCTGACGCTCTCCCAACTGAGCTATCCCCGCTTGATGTTAGTTGTCTCAATTAATCAAATATATTTCTATTTGCAATCATCCAGCCTCAGCAATGTGCAATCGGCAGTTGTAGAGGAAGATGGGGCGTGGCAGAGTTCAATCCTTCGAACAACAATTATCTTAGGGTTTGTTCTCTCTCTTTAAATAATTATCTTTTCCCAAGGAATGAGAATCGCTATTAATAATTAATCCGTGTTTAAATCAATACGATACAGAAGAAAGATGCCAAGAATCACAAGAAATCATTTGCCAATTATCCCAACCGAGTACCGGTAACCTATTTTCAACCTTTTTCGCAAGAAATTTATTCTAGTATTCGACATCAATTGAAATAGATGATTAAATAATTGCAAGTTTCTCTTGGAAATAAGAATTATCCAATTAATCTACAACAATGTCAAGGATAAAATCCCAATGTCGGTTACATATGGTAAAGATAATCAAGATACGTGTCTGGGCTTCCCCAAGATTTAGTAGGACATTCTAAAATATAGCACGAAATAATGGAATGTTATTGAGCCCTAAACCTTGCTAAGTGCCTGTCGTCACTCCTTGATGGCTCTAATGCCAGCCCAATGCCCTTCTTCTGTTCAATCCTTTTACTTTACTCTTTCTTTATTACCATACGAAATGATTGGGGATGGAGTGCTTAGGATCAGCAGAATTCTAAAACTGCAGAACTGGTTTCACACATGGATAACAAGATTTACATTTTTAATCTATGTTGAGATTGGAAGGGGGAGGAGGCAAAGATATCTGCAGCTTTCAACCTTGATCTATAGACTTGAACTATTGCATTCGTAATTTGTCTAACTGCATGTCAAGAGCTTTAATCTTAGCAGAAGTCAGAGTTGGGTATGCTTGATTGATAGAATAAAAATGTCCTGCATTTAAATGTATACATAAGTTATGTATGTTGAATTCTTCGTTCCACCATCTACTGCTAGCAATTTCATCTTCTAGATTGACATCGAGTTTGTCATGACATTATTTACATTTTCAGCTTATTACAGGTGGTGATTTAGAGGGTATTCAAAAACTGACCTCCCTGAAATAGAGAAGAGAAAGTAATTTATGGGTGCCATAGCTAACTTCCCTTCGCTTTCTTGCCTTTTATGCCATGTGGTATTAGTTACTTCGAATAGGCAATATATCTCCGTTCTCTTTTCATATATGTCTGTGTACGGGGAAATATGCATGTACGCTCACCTTTCTTTGTAATACAACGACAGCATGTGTTTGTGGGTGTTTTCTGTTCACTGGATCCCAAGAACAACAAATATTAGAAACACAGAGTGACTAGTTAAACATCCAGAAAGTACTAAATCATTTAGTTGCACTATTCTTTGTGAACAATGCTCTCCAGTGCATGAAAATTATCCTGGAATATCTTTCAACTACATACAGAACAAATCATTGTTCCAGAATTGTTCAGGACTCAGTTAACTTATTCTGTATACTGGTGCCATGTTCACGAAAGAAGGCTGGTTTACAGTTCTTTTGCTTAAGATATTCTTTTCTCAAGGGAGTAATTTGACTCTGAATTAGATGTGTCCACCACTTTTCATGCTAGCAAGATGCTCTAGATCATGAGGCGAGTTGGTTCCTATATCAGAAGATATCAATTTGTTTCCGGAAGATATCTCTCCAACATTTTATACTTCCTATTTCTTTGTGTCATTTATTATTAGTGACCAATCAAGTAATCCGTAGATTGAACTTCAGTCCTACAATTTGTTGATGAAGATCAAACTCATTCATGAACTGAGATGTGATATTCAAATCCTTCATTTGTTTTTGACCTTTTTAATGACAAGAGTCCTGGCCCGAGGAGACATGACTGTTGGGCAGTTCATTCACATCTTCGGTGGCAGGCTCCATCTGGGCCCTGGGAAAGCTCTCTTGTTCTCGTTTTGAGTAATTCCCCTTGTACTCTTTTGTTTTTGGTTTTTATCATCTACCAAAATGGAAAACTGCCAAAGTGTGCATCTGTAAAAAAATCCATGAACTTTTTCTGTACACATAGCATCACTCTCTTGTTTTAGCGTCATGTGGGGTATGGATCATTGTTTTCGTTTCTGTAAATTCACCTGTAATCAGAAGTGTTTATATCGAACGTGTGATAAAAGGTATGGATCAAGATAGATCCATTAATTTAGTAGGAGTAAAGATGTTAAAATTTGTTGTTGCTCCTTTCATTTATGCAGGCGGTTCGTAGAGTGTTTGGTGCAGCGGAGTAATGCGGAAAATGATTGATACTCGAAAGTCGGAACACTTGTTGATTTGAACACCCAGAATTTGGCCAACAAATGATTTACTAGGAATTCCAATTAATTGAAGAATTGAGAAACTCTAAAATTTTCATTAATAAAAAATTAATACAAACTCTAAGAAAATAATTTAAATTTTGGTTTGAATGATAGACGTTTCAATTTTAAAGCTTAAACAATGGAATTTGGCCACAAAACCGGTGGGGTCAAATCCAAAAAGAAATATTAATCATCCTCGTCCAATTTCAACATGGTTAACTTGGTCGATATATCCAAATGCATCATTCTATCTTAATAGATAAAGATCCTCCTTCGAATTTGCAATGTAAGCCCATAACTTTAAAAAATCATTAGTCCCTTTCAATTACCTAATTTTTCAATAACAGTTGCCCATTGCTCATTCTCAATTTGAATGATATGCTAAATGGTGAAACTATCCTCAATTGCAATACTATAATCACGTATTGTTGACATTGGTGCACCACCAATATTCTTGAATATCCTCGTCAACCTCTTGGTCAAAAATAGATGGGCCATCATAATTCTCACCTAAATCAATATCCCACAAATCAAGATTGAAGGGACTAAAAATATTTTTGTTACCATCAGAGTCCTCCTTCGCTTCGCCTCTACGACCGTCAAGCCATCGTGATAGAAAATCTTTCATCTACTGCTTCACCTCAATTTTTCGATGCAGTAGTTCCATCTCTATCAATTGTTCTAACAACGTGATTTTCGTTATTTAGGTCTCACGAACATGCAGGAATGTGACTTACTCTGGTACCAAAATAATATTGCAAGATAATGCGGGAGATGATTAACGCTCCAAACATTCATAAATTCAGTTGAATACCAAGAATTTGACCATCAAATATTCACTAGAAATACTAAATAATTGGAAGAATTGAGAAAGTCAAATTTTCATTCATAAACGACTTAGTTAAAATGAAATCTAATTCTAGCTTTTAAAGAAAATAAGAAGTCCCAACTTAGGACTTGTTTGAGTTCCATTTTTGTAAAAAAAAAAATGCATTTTTGAATAGTGTATCAATGAGAAATGTGTGGTTAAAAAATAAGGAAAAAAATTTGTATTTACGTGTAATCATGGGCAGACCCGACTTTTGAGATTTTTTTTTTATATATAAAATCACGTTTGGTATCGATTGAAATTTAAATTTTAATCTAAATCAAAGTTAACAATTAATTTTAATAATATATTTCATAGAATCCATAACTGTTTAATTTTTATCAAAATTTACTAAAAAATTGATTTCAATCTCCACCAAACAATGGCAAAATCAAAATAAATTTAAATTTCAAAATTTACTAATTTTAAAAATTCTCTGACGATCGTACGCTAATCGAATCTACAAATTGCTTATATCAGAAGATTATTTCAAGAACTACATTATGACCATATCGAATAGTTCAAACATATATTGAAAATAGTTAAAAATACGTTAAACGTGAGCCTTTAAAAAGACGTTTAACTCGCATTTAAAAAAAAAAATCAATTATTTTATTAACATTTATTATTTTTGCGATACAAATTTCTCAATGTAATTTTCATCATTTTATTAGGAAATTTTCAAAAAATTTCGAAATTTTACATCCGAAAAAGTCATATCCCATGTAAATTTTAGGATGTAAAATTACATTGGGTATGATTTTTTTGGACGTAAATTTTCGATTGTAAAATTTCTTTCAACTTCTTTGTAAGTTCGATTGTGCCCCCAACGTTAAAGTTCTGCGTCTGCCCCTGCGTGTAATATTATTTTATTGAAAAATGTTATGTTGAAATGAGGTCAAAACACTGTTTAAGAATGCATTTTTTTTTTCAAAAAAATGGGGCTCAAACAAATGCTTATTATTTTAAACAAAGGCAAACTCGAGAGAACTATTCTAACAACTCTCCCTACATTTAAAACAAGGAAATNAACGTTAAAGTTCTGCGTCTGCCCCTGCGTGTAATATTATTTTATTGAAAAATGTTATGTTGAAATGAGGTCAAAACACTGTTTAAGAATGCATTTTTTTTTTCAAAAAAATGGGGCTCAAACAAATGCTTATTATTTTAAACAAAGGCAAACTTGAGAGAACTATTCTAACAACTCTCCCTACATTTAAAACAAGGAAATTGAAATTTAGCCACAAAACCGTTGGGCTCAAGGGCTTTAGCCGATATCTCAGCTTATTAAACCCTCGTTTGATCTCCATTATTTTCAATATATATTTTTTCCTCTCTTCTTTTTAACTGCACATACTCCAATAAAATGATATTACACGTAAATTCAAAATTTTTCCTAACTTTTTAACCACATATTCTCTATCAATTTACTATTTCAAAATCTTACAATAAAATAGGACTCAAAACAGGTGTTTCAGCCAAAAAAAAAAAGTGATTATTCTTGTAATTCCAATATAAATGACTGGGTCAGCGTACATAATTGACTGGATCAACGTATCCAATTGTATTAGTATTTCTTTCATCTTTGGAGCATAACGCTAAGACCCTGTTTTGGTTAACAGTAATGGTATTCACAACAAAGAGCAACACGAGATCAAGTACTAAAAGATTAATGAGGTTTAACTATATATTTTAGACTCCAAACCGATATTGATAGTCAGGAATAGATTCATACTTTCAACAATTAAAACTGCACATTGGATGTTTATTTCCAGCATACCAACAGTTCAAGTTTCTTTGTAATATACAACTAAAACGGCACATTGGATGAAAAATATTATTTTATTGAATGTTTATTTCCAGCATACCAACAGTTCAAGTTTCATTAGATTCATACTTAACAATTAAAACTGCACATTGGATAGAAAATATTATTTTATTGAAGAATGTGTTGTTGAAAATAAGTAGAAGAATGTGAACGTGAATTTTAGCCTCCGTTTGTTTCTCATTTTTCATCCATAAAAATGAAAAATATGACCGTTATCCATCACATCAAGTCATCAATTTTGAATTTCTATCTTTTGTGTGGGGCCCAATAACGGCTATATTTTTCATTCTCATTCTACAATAATGAGAATCAAAATGTGGCTCAAACCGGGGCTAAGTCAACAATGCAGTGTTTGACACAAAGCTTAGAATTGATATTGTCATTCTATAAATCGAGGGCAACCATCACTGCACCTTTAGATTAAAGAATACAATTATATATGAAACAGACAACAACAATATAGACCTTGATCAAAACCGAAAACCTGGCTGCATTCGCAAAAACTGTTTTATCTTGGACTTCAAATTACTGCGAAAGCGATTCATCAGAAAAGCTAGCTCAACTTAGCAGGTCATCAAACCAACAGATGGAGACTTCCAATTTTAGCATCAAATTTTTGGCCCTTTCGAAGTAACTGCCATAAGCTTCTGACCTCCACCATTTCGCCAAACACCACGCACAGGCAAACCTTCCGTAGTAAGCTCGTCCGAGGCTGCCTTTTTCTGATTTGAGTCAGAATCTGAATCCGGATCCAAATTTTTAAGATCCAAGAATGCTTCGGCAGAGCTATCACCTAGGCGGATTCGGTGAAACTTCGAGGTTTTCTTCCGTTGTTTACCTTTTCCATTACCATTTCCGGAATTTTGATTGGAATCATCGCCAGCTGACAAAGAGTCATTCTGGCTTTTCGGCTTTAAAGATTCATTTGACCCACTCAATTCAGCTCGTGAATTGTCGACCACCACCTTTGATTTGCCTTTTGGAGCTCGATACCCATCCTTAGATAACACTTCCACATCTTCTTCTGAAGGGTTGTAGCTCTGCAGTTCTTTTACAGTTCTAACAAAGTTATCTGCTAAGTTATTTTTCGAAATGCAGTTTCCAGAATCTAAAGCTTTGCCTTTACCTTTCTTAGAACTACTACCATCTTTCAAGCTAATACCACTACTATAACCATTCTCTCTTGAAGCATTGTATTTCATATTAGCATTGTAAGTATCAATCAGCTCTCTCTGCTTCCGAGCATCCGGAAGGAGTCTAGTCAAGTCCAGAACAAGATGCGACAAACCAAACTGCTCGATACATGCTAGATACGTTTCTGTGTCCATTAAACCTTGACGAAATTCACTAGATATCTTTTTAAAAGCAGTGTATTTCTCTTCGTCAAACCCTAGAGCAGCATGCATTTTCTCAACCAAAGATTTGTTTGCACTGTGAACATCTTCCACCTTCAAAACAACTTGGTCACTGGCAGGTTGCTGGCTAGTGTACGCTACAGAAACTGGAGGAAAATCAGAATTTGAAGAGTCAAAAGATCCACTCTGAGAAAGATTAGAGGCTGATGAGGAATCACTGATCCGACCAGTGTTTCCACTATTCCTGGAAGAACTTAAAGAACCCGCAAATGATGAATCGTGAATTGACGAGGGTCGAGCTTGAGCAGAACTTGGATAACTAGATAGAACAGCTCTATTTTCTGTTGCACGTTTAGACTGGCCAGAGATAGATGCTGACCCAGAAGCAGTATTTATTGCAGGCCGTGCATGAGGATTAATTGTTGATTTTGCAAGTGCTGGTGCTAGTTTAGACTGGCCAGAGCTAGATGCTGACCCGGAAGCAGTATTTATCGCGGGCCATCCATTTGAAGTAGTAGCTGGTCGGGCAGGCATACGGCTCGGAGCTGGCCAGGCCACAGCAGAACTAGTGGCATCAACTTTTCTATTGCTCTGGCGTCGGAGTCGCGCAGCCATAGTGTTCTTTGGTAAATTATCCGGATGAGAATCTTGTTGACTACCTCCTGGAGCTACTGAGAGTGGAGGAAACAAAGACTCTTTGAGTGTTGAATTTCTTGCATTCTGTGACACAGCTTGAAGGTATCTTGAAGTTGGCTCAGCATCTGTCGTAGCTAACGATTCAAGAGGTGGAATAAGTGACTTGACATCACTAATGTCTCCATGACCAGTAACTCCATTGGAACTAGACGGTGCGACATGAAATCTACCATCTGAACTGGCTGTCTGAAGACTTGCTTGGATTGCCATTGAGAGTTCACTATCAGAAGTATCACGGTGGAACATTCGTCCCCTTCCATGGCGATTTTCTTGTTCACTACGCCGATAGCGAAAACTGATAGGTATCTGCTCAAAGAATAAACAAGATGGCATGTGTGAGTACTCAGAAATCAAGAGAAAAATGAAAGATAAGTCATTCAATGAAAGGGGCCAGCTCGCAATGAATAATGCAGCAGTAGTAGTTATTAATTAGACCAAAGGGGGGTGGGAGGGGCAATAAAGTTGGATGAACCACCTGAAGAGCAGCACTGCGTTGTGAACGAGACATACGACCTCCATGCTCCAAAGCGTTGTGCTTCTGAAAATCGAACAAGCAAAATAATCAAGCAATCGCTATACACCAGATATATGAATAATACTAGATTGATTACAGAGTTCCTTGTCCATGCAAGGCTGAAAAAACTAACAAAGTAATCTTCATGCATATTCATTAACAAAAACGGATTTGTTCAATTTGCTGACCTTCAATTCAGGTTCAGATTGGAAGACAGTGAACTTTTTGGCGAGGCATGCCTCATCTTCGCACAAGAAATGATCTCGGCGGAAGTGCACCTGAAAAAGAAAAAGATAATTCCTTTCAGATAAACAAATTAAGGAAGCAATTATAAAGATTTGAAACTGTCATGTGGTAAGCTCTAACCTCCAAGTCATCGTAATTCTTGTAATACTCAAATTGTCCAGGATTCTGCCTGCAAAAGACAAGTGTAAAATACCAATGAATTCTATATAATTTATAGTACTTACAAGTAAACCAGAAATCACCTTTGGCAAATATGACAAGTGTAATGTTCAGTGGACATGTGTGTGTACAGCTCATTATCTCCGTAAAAAGGGGTCCTGCAGAATTCACACACAGGATGCCCCATGAAACCACCTCTTTCACTTTCAGTTCCATCCACCTCAGAATCACCAGTCTTTATATGCTGATTCAGTTGTGCTCTAGTGTATAACTTTTGCTCACAAATAAAAACCTGATTGAATCAAAAGCAGATTGTCAGGCCATCTAGTCATACTTATAATGAAGTGACATAGTTACAAGGAAAACTGCAGGATTAAGGGTTTATTCAGAAAAAAACAACGGGGATAAACAGCATCTAACGAAAAATTGAAGCTCAGAACAACACATGCAGAGAGCTACAGTCAGCACCACTTCAATCAGAATATAGTCGAGATAATCCCTCTTTACTAAGTTTCAAGAACTGAGGCCATTGAGCTGATGTCCTTGTGTATAACCGGAAAAGTAAATTATCAGTTTCTGATAGTTATCTGGCAAATTCTATTATTGTGTGAGAGTTCCACTTTTTATCTGCCTCCAATTGTGGCCGTTGATCAATGTATGCGAACATCTAATGTGGAAATTACTTTATGATCACACAAGCTAATTTGTACTATATATTTCCAGCATTATATGCATCTGAGTATTGATACTACTAAACTAGATACATTTTCCAATTACAGAAGGTCAGATTCGCTCAAACATGAATGGTGAAGCTAAACATAGAAATTGAACTTAAATTTCATTCCTTTATCATAAAAAAAAAAAAAAAAAAGAGTCCCCAGTTTTAGATCTACATTTATACAATTTTTAGACATCTAGACAAAATATCAAAAGCACTAAATAAAATAGTCTGCATAGTCGAATAAATCAGTGGAACAAGGTAGACAAGAAAAAAAATACCTTCCGTCCTTCCAAGCACAAGCTGCACATGATGAGCTTATGCTTATGAAACAAGTGACTTTTAAGATGCTCAATGTTCCTAAACTTTGGCTTTCTCCTGGTTCCATCCTCAGTCTGTCGCTCATTATCATCACAAACACTGCAAGAAAGCCTGCACATGGCCTTGATCATATTGTAGTGATCCGAATCGTCAAAAAATGCCTGTGTGTCCTCATGGTACCAGTATTTCCCCACTCTACCCTCTTTCACTTCTGATGGAAATACTGAAAAGTCGCTTATCGCATTGGTGTAATCTCCTAGAGCCTAATTGCACCCAAGAAAAACCAGAAAATTTATTTAGTTATCATCAATCATTCCAAAACCTTCAATTAATCAACAACCATTTTTCCAGTTTCTAAACTAGGTAAGATATTATTTTCAATTCATTTCGATAAAATTGTCATGAAGCCCCAATTTTTACACTATAATGCATTAAGAAATCCTAATTTTATCAATCCGATTAACTCAATTAGAATTCAAACAATTTACAAAAATTGAAGCCAGAACGCAAATCAATAAAGGAATACTGTTTATTCACCTTGGTGACAAAGACGACGTTTGACGCGGTCTTGCAAATACAGCAGCGGCGATCGTCGCAGATGAATCGGAGGCGAGCGACGCAAGTTGAGCAGACATCCTTGTGGCCGCACTCCCCGTACGCCACCCATTCCAACACCTCCGCACACACCGCACAGCTATCGTCCATCGCCTTTGTTCACTCGTGTAAGATTGATTTAGAATTGGAATCGGACGTGGAATACGCGAACGAACAAGAGAACAGTATGATCTAGGGTTTCTAAAGGGTAGGAAAACTCAAAATAAATAAATAAAAATAGATAAACCGATGCATGTGATATTTTTCTTCTATATATATGGTGTGCGTAGTTGCCGACCGAGTAGCCGTACATTTGAGATTTCTAGTCTTGCTCGACACGTTTAGGATTTGTAATGTTTTGACCATTGAAGCGAAACGGGGAGGTTTTTTTTTTGGAAAAAGATATTTGTACATAATGGGGGGTACCGAATGGTGTACCCCCCTGACAATGTGTGCGGGGCCAGTGTGTGTCTAAAAATGGCGGCTCATGGTCCCCACCTCCTAATGTGAGTGGGGTGTAAAAGATTTTTTTTTTTATTAAGTCACAATTTACAGTTTATAATTTTGCGAAAGCATAAAGAGAGAAACGTTGCTTTTCCATGCTACTTCTTTCAATTGATGGTATGTAGAGTCTTGTTTGAAAATGGAATGAACTTTAAAGAAAAGAAAATTAGGAACATCTCTATCAAATGGGAATTGTATCATTTTTAGTAAAATTCAGTGTACTCATCCGATAAAATCAAAATAATATTATTTAGCACCATTGATGCTACAACACCCGTCTAAGTGGTGTTATACGACATGAAATATGAAATTAAGTAACTCGTTTAATTATACTTTTCATTTAATATCACATTAATATCACCTAAATTAATATTTTTACATTAATGATATTAAATAACATCATTCATAAAATATAACGCCCATCAATGTACACAAAAGATGGACCATGTTGGGTGAGAACACCTAGAAAGGGGAATATTCCCTGAAAAAGGGGAGGATAATTTCAAGATGAATAATGTTCATTGTACATTGTTTTGTTGACATCAAGTTTCACACCATATGTAAATTCAAATTGTGTTTGGTGGGAAAGTGTGTTGTTTTCAAAAACTGTCCAATGTGATGTCGCCACATGGCACATTGTCAAACTTGATGTCAAAATTAGTGTACTTATAGCATGGTTGATTTCAAGATATCCAAGATTAAAGACCACAAAAAGTAATCCTCCCACTACCTATCCGAACGTTGCTTTATGTTGAAGAAACCGACCACACAATTGTTCAATTTTTAAATTGAAACCACTGTCTACAGTACAATTTCCATCGAGTTGTAAAATAAGGACGTGTTCTGTAGAGATTAAAATTGAAAAACTAGCCATTATTGTTAACTTTTGTTAGACGAGTGAGACTCAATAACTACTATATTTTTAATTTTAATTGAATTTTAAGTTTAGTCAAACATGCTCTAAGTATATGTTGGAATTATAGGACAACTAAGAAGACTAAAACCAAATTGATGTCTGGTTATAAGTCTTGTTGCATTACACAAGCAATACATGATGACAATTGAGGGAGCCAAAATTAGACCGGATTATGAGGAATAAATTTGGTGGTTTATTGCAAACCAACAACTTCTCTACTCATCGAGCAAGCCGAATTTTGATTTTGTGGAATCCTATGAAAGTTGACTTGGAGGATTTGAAAACTACACATCAAGTTATCCATTGCAAAGCTACTTATAAGGTATCTTCACTTACATTTCTTATTAGCTTTGTCTATGCTTTCCATACTATTGTAAGCCGCATGCCATTATGGAACAACATCACAGAGTTTTGATTGGATTGTTCTTTGCCTTGGTTGATTATGGGGGATTTTAACAATGTTCTTAAATTTGATGAAAATTGCAATGGAGCAGATGTTACCCCATAAGAAGTGAGGGATTTTGAAAATCTTTGCTTAAATGTTGGATTTACGGATTTGAGATCCATTGGGTGCTTCTACACTTGGACTAATAATTCGGTTTAGAGTGAACTTGATAGAGCCATGATGAATGATGTTTGGGTGCAAACAGGAATTAATAGCCATGCTGATTTTTTGTCGTCGGGAAGCATTTCCAATCACTCATCTTGCATTGTTTCACTTCTTGAGCAAGATTAGAATAAGAGTAAACCGTTTAGGTTCTTCAATATGAGGACTAAACATGAAAACTTTCATGATTTAGTACGTGGAATCATGATATCCGTGGCACGAAGCAATTTATACTTAGTAAAAAGTTACAAAAGCTCAAAGGGTACCTACAGAAGTTCAATGACAAGCACTTTCACACATATTTACTCAAGGGCCGAAAACGCTACTAAGGTGTTGAAATTGGCACAATTGGAGCTACAAGATTATCCCACCAACATGAAACTACAAAGTGATGTGACACGTTGGAGAAAAGAAGCCGTTAATCTCTGTTAATCATTGTGAAGCGGAGATGAGCTTCTATTATCAACAAGCTAAGTGTGTATATCTCAAGAATAGTGACAACTGTACCAAGTTCTTTCACTCGGTTGTTGAGAGAAACACTGAAAGGAATTACATTGCAGTTGTACTTAAAAGGGG
>CAIGRT010212812.1:0-10359 GCA_903798405.1 Fraxinus platypoda
GTTAATTTTGTCGCATTCTAAACATATTGTGAGTCTCACAATACTACAATAAGCAACTAATTATCTAATTGGTGGCCAATCAATTAAATAATGCGATGGGTATGCAAAATTAATCAAGAAACGCAAGAAATAAACTAAACTACTAGTCTTGAATTAAAATAAATAACAAATAGAGTTCATCTTCATCCAATACAAAAAGGGATCTAGCCTAGCATGTTAATATATAAATTATAAGAAGAATAATAGAAAAATATCAGCCGGATCATGAAATAGTGCAAAGACGTTGATCTTCAAGCCCAAGGTTTAATTTTTCAAAATTTTGATGTAATTGACCTTCAGTTCTTTGCTAGGGTTTGATCCCATCTCTCAAAATATAGAAATTGGCCTCTTATTCTTGATAAATTTGATGATAATATTTTGTATGAAGAGGTAAGAGATGTTTTTTTTTCAATAGGTATCCCTCGTTCCCTATTTAAAAGAGCCATAAAATAGGTTAAAATCGCGTCCAATTTGGTTTCCAAAAGAGTTTGAATCGCGAAAGGAAACTNTGATAAATTTGATGATAATATTTTGTATGAAGAGGTAAGAGATGTTTTTTTTTCAATAGGTATCCCTCGTTCCCTATTTAAAAGAGCCATAAAATAGGTTAAAATCGCGTCCAATTTGGTTTCCAAAAGAGTTTGAATCGCGAAAGGAAACTAAAGATTCGTCTGCGCATAAGGCCCGTGCGCCTACCCCAGTGTAATTGTTGTGCATGCACCATAGAACCAAATGGCTCTCGGGTTGGGGAAAATAAAGTGCCCCGCGCGCATACAGGTTCATCTCTGAACAAATTTCGGTATTTTAGCTATAACTTTCTCTACAGGTATTTGATTGAGCTAATTCAAAATGAGTTGGAAAGGTAATTCAAAGGACCGTTTCTAAGCAGGATTGTTATAAAAAAAATGCACATTTATTGTAACGATCTGGTCTCTGTGTCCAAACCGTTGACTTACGTACTATCCACTCTAGTGGAGCCTAAACCAATCTTACCCCTCGTGAATTCATGTCGCGTTCTCAAAATTCAACACATGACCTCCTTTTAAGGGAAAATTAAGTTGAATCCTAGTACTAAATGAGCAAGTTGTCCAATTGATACCTGAATCTAACTTAAGTCATTCTTAATGGAAAGGTCAAGGGTTCGAATCATCGAACGCGATAAAAATCCGTGAAGTGTAAGATGAGTTGAGGCTATCCCAAAGCAAACAATACGTATAATATAATGGTCTGGGCACGGCCTGGGTCAATGGTCCAAATTTTTTTTTAACGACCCGACATTTGTGCTCAAACCGTTATATCACACGTACTGTCAGTTTTGGGTGGGCATCTCCCCCCTTACCCCCTCACAGCTTTCTATCGCATTTCCCAATATTCGAATCAAAAACCTCTATCTAATGAGAGACTTATGTTGAATTCTGGTACCAATTGGACAAGTTGTCCAATATGTACCATGATTCAATTTAAGTCTCTCTCAAGAGTGAGTTCGAATCTTGAGGACTCGACAGAAATCTGTGAAGAGTAAGATAGGCTCCGACTCTCCTAAAGCGAACAACACGTAAGTTAACGGTTTGTGCACGAAGACCTAGGTTATTACAAGCCCACAACTCAGGTGCCTATGCTGTTAGCATAAAATTATATAAATGTTAGCATATTAAAATTAAATGTGCACTTTACGACGTGTTATCGCGAACATTAGGCACTAAATAAATTAAAGCTCATCATATTAAAAACTTAACACAACACTTATTCTTATATATCATTTCTATTTTTTAAAACTTCGCAACATGTCAGAATGTATACGTCGCTATAAAAATTTCATAGTATTTAAAAATAACATCTCACAATTTTAGTATTCAAACATACTAGATATAAAAATACTAGTTTTTCTCACAAGATTCACTTTAGTTCACAAATGTGACATTTAAATAAAAAAATTGCACAGTAACATAAATATTAAAAGTGTAGCATAATTAGATGAAATAAAAGTACGCGTTGTATATATTTTTATGGGTCAAAATAATATTTAAGTCTTCAACATTTTTTTAGAATATAAACACATTTCTAAGACATATATAATCAATATTTACAATGTGAAGGCACATAATTCTATTTTATATTATCTCCAGAAGCAATTTTTTAGAAAATTTTATTTCTAAATATAATCAACATGTAAGAACTATTACAATATAATCATACCATTTATTCGAATCACTTTAAACTTTAATCTACCAATTATAAAAATAGCATAATTATAAAAATCACATAAACAAAAACGGGTCATTACTCAATTATTGATTTAGAAACAAATTTTATAATTACATAAATAACTAAGTACTTGCATGAAAAACGTAAGATGTATGTGCCACATTTAATTGTAATAATTATCAATTAATTGGGCAATCAACATCTTTAGAGCTTTTTTGGACCATCCACTAAAAAAATCATAAGTTTATAATAACATTTCTATTTAAATTATAATTACATAAATAAATACACGACATATCTAACAAACATATAAATCACACAATTATATGAAATCTAGGTTTTGTGTCGTTACAATAACATTTATTTGGTATTCAAATATATCATATGGCATATGATAAGTATTAGATTTCAGACACAATACCATGTTTGCTACCATAGCCCTTATTCAAACAGGTTTCACCTAACTAATTATTTCACTGGTCAAATTTCATCTCTGTGTACATCTGCACAGAGCATTTAAAAAACTCAATAATGTAATGATCATCCACTACCTTGAATTTTGACATAATTGGACAGTAGTTTAAATCACATCCAGTATCGTCAGTTTGCTATACCAAAACGGTGCCTCACCATTATGCATTGTGGGAGTGGGATAACCAGAAACACAACAGACCGTTGGATCTCATAAGAGCATGTTTGGCTAAGCTTAAAAGTAAAAGTTGGTGCTAAGAAATGGCCAAAAGCTTGATGGAGTTGGCAACTTAAAATTTCTGGAGTAGATCATACGGTCACTGATCAGAAGTGTCGAAACGGCAAAAATTCTCTGTAGTATTAAAGAGGAACGTTCTTCAATTCCATTCCACCTTACCAAACATATCAAGAGGAATGTCCTTCATTACAACAATCTTTTCCCTGCAAAATGTGGACTAGCATCAATTTTATCTGCAGTATTGAAGAGGAGAACAGGTTTTTGTCTGAAGAAATTCAGACATCGCGGACACAGATTGGTGAAGCTTGGACTATCAACAGTAATCTCCCATGTATGGATGGAAAGAAATGGCTGATACTTCCGGCAAGCCCAAGTCGACACCCACTTGCATAACTCAACTTCTCGACTCACCCAAATCTCAGAGCATCTTGCTCTGAGCACTTCATCCCGCGGGATTTGATTTCACTTTTTGATACGTGCCATTATCATTATTTACGGAGCCATGCACGTGGGACTTGGAAGACTTAGTCAAGTTTGTTTATTTCAATTTATTAGTTGTTGGTTAATTTCGCTGGATAATTCCCTGACCTGATGTGCTGATCTTCAGCTTAGTGGGAAGTTTCTTTGCATTGTTCATTATTTTCCAGTATTGTAAGACTATTACAAATAGTCAGTTATGTCTTCAATAAAGAAAGCAAGCAGATTAAAAGCCAAACCATCCTCTTCTTCTTCCTTCTACTCTTCTATTAAATTCTAACGTATCAGCGGTATCAAAGCCATGGACACTCGTGGCAAAACGAATGCAGAATTCCGCAATGAGATTAGCGAAATCTTAGCTCGACACGAATCAAGCTTCGATCAGGTGCACGCCACCTTGCAAACGGTGTTAAACGAGCTTCAAGTTCTCCGAACCTCGCGTAGCCCAAACAATCACCCTCTTGAAAACCCATTTGGCAGAGAAGAATCCTCACACCCACATACTTCTCGCTCTATCATCACCAACGACACCCATCATCAACACCTCAAGTTGTCCTTCCCAAAATTCAATGGCGTGGACCCAACTGGCTGGGTCAAGAAACAATTCTCTATTATTGTAATGATTGAAGGTCAGGAAACAATTCAATCATTACAATTCTCTCCCCTTCCAATTCCATTTAACCTGGGGTCAACGAAACGCGTGTTGGTTTTTAATGAAATCTTGAAATTTTATAATATAATAGATAAAAATGAATTGTGAACAGGTGAACAGTACTTTTGAGTCCCACCAAACAAGTGTATAAATTAAAATTGATTTAACAACTTATAAACGACAACCGAACAAGAGCTAAATCAGAGAACCTCCTTTCCTTTCACTTTTCGATCACGATTGGGATTGCTTAACGGCTTCATATACTTCTTTTGGTGATGCTGCCAAAAGACATCCTCATAAGCACTCTCAAACATGCACTAGGTTCATTCTCTTTGTGAGATTAAGCTACAAAAGGATGAAAGTTTCTCAACACACTGCGCCCATTTTCTAAATGAAAGGTAAAAGGTAAAGTTCCATGCTCGGAAACATAAAATGCAAACGTACAGAATTTTTACTCCTACACATCAGATAGTGTTGATAGATTATCAAGCAACCAAGAGAGTCCCTGAAGTGAAACATGAAGCACATAATCAGTGCACACGACGCAAAATTCCATGCAAATAGCCGCCACTCATGACAAGTGATGGAAAGGAGACGATACCAGCTGGAAAAATCTTCCCTGACTTCTTAAAGCGCAAACCCATCACTCCTAGAAGGGAAGCCGACATCCCAAAACCAAGAGAAGATGCCAAAACGGGATAAGTAGGAAGCGTTGTGTAAACAAAATACAATAGCAAGGCCGATCCTCCGCCTGCAATCAGGGATTTCTGGCTTCCACTCTTCAAATAGCCCATAATTCCACCAACTCCGACTAGGATAGCATAACCGATTGTCAATTTTTGGGACATTGAAAGTGACTTCGCTTTCTTGCCACTGCCCTTGTTATGATCATCACTTTCGCATCATTACCGCCATTGTTGCTACCTCCGCCGCCACATTGCCCTTTGGACCACCAAGATCATCATTATAGCCACCAGAATCTGGGCTATGAAATCTCTCAGAATTGTACATTTCACGTTATCCTTGGTCCCACTTCCTTGTTTTACTAACGATACGTGCCACTGCGCTGATAATTTTCTGGAACCCTTAATCACTAGATCATCCGTGCCAAACTGTAGGTTGGGCCCCATTTCTACTTTTCTTGAAGAATTAAAAAAAAAGCTGAAATTTGTTTCTTGATTTTGTCCCACCAGAAAACATCTTTTTGAGGGTGTTAAAATGATCGACAGATCAAGAATTACCTAAAAAGGTTAATTAAGGATTCTAATATAAACATATCCAGGTTGGAACTTTTTAATAAGAGTCACTATTTTACTTAAAAGCTTGTGATTCGTTACATATTTTCCAAAAAATGGTGATCATTCCACTTAACAGCCAAATTATCCTAGATTATACCCAATATCACAAACTCTACACACTCAAATATTTAATAATTGATAAAGGAATCGAAGTACCAAATAAAGTAGTTAAAATCTTAGTAAATAATAAAAGAAGTGCCGCTGTTTTTCAAGTTCCATTTAGTATGATTATATCATACACAAGTGCACGTGTTGTAGTTACGATTGTTAGGAACTAATTTTAGAAAGAAGGTGAGAATTAGTTAACTTTCAACCATATTAATTAAGCCTACCACTACTCTGTGACCGTAATCGTTAAAAGTTAGTTAATCGTAGAAAGTCTAATATTTAACATTCCATATATAGAATTGAAGTACCAAACCAATTATTAAAATGTCGGTTAAATTAGTTAATACTAAAAACATTATGTCTTCATTAATGTCCATTGATGCAATTTTACGACATTAGAATGAAGAACGAACATGAGAGTTAAGTTTCTTTATCAATAAATCAATATATATAGGTTGATGAGAAATAATTAATGGTTTAAAGCGATTAATTTCATTTCACAAACCAAATCAGCAAAGAATTTGAATTTTGTGTAAGGATCGCATCAAATTTGTGATTGAAAATAAATTTAATAAAAAAAATAATTTTTAATAGGTTATGTTCCATGACATTTGTCATGAGACAAATTATGACATAGCAACCCAGCAAACGTAGGATATGGATCCGGTGTTAAACTTAATTAAAGTTGTTAATTAATGGATAATAAGATTTAAGTGTAGTGATGTTGAACTTCTTAAATAATCTCAGATAATTTTTTATTACTTTTTTTTTTTTTCAATTTTAGATAATTGCTGAGAAGAGAAAAGCCAAAAATGTCAATTTCAACCCTGCCGCGTAATTATCAATTCTTAAATAATCTCAGATAATTTGCAACATGATATTCCTATTCTACTACTACAGCGTGATACTCCTATTCTACTACTGCAGCATGATCATGTTGCTGCTTGCTGCTAGGGCTAGAATATTTTTTTATCTTATTCTAGTTGCTTGCTTATAAGTAGCCAGTATAGTATACTATCTGTTATCATTTCATGTGCTCTTCTATCAATAAATCGAAATGGCTATGAGTTTTGCAATTGAGTTCTTGCCCCTCCCTCCACCGTCGTTTCATCTCCTTACCATCTTCGGGTCAATCATGTTTCATTTTCTTTTAAGTTCAAGTTCAATAACCAACTGGATAAAAGAAAATGAAGTATAGTGACCAGTGTAATTAACCCAATACCAATTAAACAAACACCACCACAAGGAAAATATGGCTTCTTGAATGATCAATAGTCAAATACTCGAATATTGGGTAAGCTATGTATGGCTCCCTTTGGATTTTCTTGGTGCAAAAAAGCCATGGTTGTTCTCATCTTCTGAGCGTGTGCAAAGAACATGAAATGGGATTGACCCGAACATGATGAGGAGACGAAACGATGGAGGGGGATTGAAAATGACAAGAAATCACAATTGCAAAACTCATAGTCATTGCCGTTTGCTGATAGAAGAGCACATGAGAGAATAACACGTTGTATACTAGCTACTTATAAGGAACTAGAATAAGATAAAAATAATATTCTAGGCCCTAGCCACAAGCAACAGCACGATTTGTTGCAGTAGTAGAATCGAAATATCATGCTGTAGTAGTAGAATCATTGGATTTGTTATATATATAATTTAATCTATTATAATACGAAAAACGGTATGTGTAAATACGGCGTTTAAGCCTTGTTCTCCTTATATCAGACCCTATCTGCTCAAAGAATTTTGTACAATACTAGCGCACCAACAAGCCATTAATATCATCATCCCGCACCTTCCAGAACATCAATACCTTTTCTTTCTTAACACTTGATCTGAGAATTTATGACCCATAAAAACTTGGACCTTTCAACATGCTTAACCGTAAGCAGTATCTTAAGTAAAAATAATTATCTACAGGCCGTCAAAGCCCTATAGTTTCAATTAACATGGAAAATACCATTAGTTCCATGCAATATCATTGTGGACTTGCAGATGTTATTAAAATGTCATCTGGCCATTAGCTCCAACTGCTCCTTTCATTCTTGAAATCAGTATCTCATTCTTTCTTGAGCTATAAACTATTCTTGAATAAAAAAGATCGGTACAAATGCTCTAGAAGAGAGAGACAAAACTCTCTGGCTTAATCTTCACATCACAAACCCCAAATCCACCCTGTATGTCTCCATATTGTCTGCAACAGCATGGCACTTCAAGAGCATTTTTCATTCACCCATAATTCCCACTTATCACACCCCTTTTGACTTAAATTAGTACTAGTTTACTGGTTTCGTGATACAAGATTCCATTTTCTTTAGATCTCTTACTGGGATGTCAGACTGAACAGGAAGTTCCCGTTCATGTGAAAATAACCACGTGATCCTCAACTTTGATATCCCACTTTAGAGTATATAAGGCCCACATACTATTGCTTTGGGCCTTTAACTGAACCCCATGACTTATTTTTGTAGACTAGTCTCTGCCCGTGCATTATATTTTTAAGCTATTATTAATGTGTTAAATGTTAAGGATTGACTGGAGATGTGTGCGTTGATTGAGCATGAATATTGTTGGGAAAGGGAAAGGAAAATGGTTAGAAAAGTTGTTGCATCAGTTATATATAACTCAGTTTCATTTGTTTAATTTCTTAAATTGGTGAAAGAAGTGCATAACATGGTCTAAGAGTAGCAGAAAAGAAGAAAACCTGGCAATGTGGGCCTTTTCCAGAAGCGACTGAAATTACGTTGTAGTGAGTAAACAATATAAAAGAATAAGATACCATATTAAATTGTTACCTGCAGCATGGAACACCGGAATTGACAACACTTAGAATTTTTTGCAATAAAATTTATAAACAGCTTAACCAGAACTGAAGGCCAAAGTATTGTCCAAAAAATCATACTTGCAAAAGAATAAATATTCTCGAATTAAATGCATATTCTTGCACATATTTTGACATCGATGTAACAAATCTTGCAACATATAAGAAATTCTAGTAGTTGATATACAAATGCCAAAGAATTAATCAAATATAAATGAAAAATTATTTATTTTCAGTCGAATATAAGCTCAACATATTATTGAGATAAAATTGTTTTGAGTTGGATGTACACTTACCAGAAGGAAATCGAAACAGTTTCAAGAGGTAATATTTTACGACTGACATTGATGAGAAAAACATTGTGGCAAAGGTGGTCGTGGCACTTTAAAGTAGCCGTATGAGTCTGTTTCAAAACGAGGTAAAGCATTTCATTAATACAAATTCAAGACACGAATACAAGCTTCTTCAGAAAATATAACATAAAAAGAAAAGAAGAAAATGAAACGAAACGTTGGTGATCTGCAACAGAAGAAATGCAATCGAAACGAAAAGAAGAAGCCCAAATTCCTTCGAGCAAAACATTCTCAAGAACAAAGACCACCGAATGCGATAATGACAATTTCAGAGAAAATTCAGAATTTGACATTAGCATCTGAGATTAATTTTACCTCCAGTTTAGCCAAGTGTTTTACCCCCTTTTCCATGTCATTCCTAGGGCATCCACGAAGAAGCTTGTATTCTGCTTCTTCTGCACCATTGCCTAATGCAAAAGGAAGGGAACATACTTTAACTGAAGAGAAAAAAAACGTCAAAAAGTGATAGAATAAAAAAAAGTCGGTCCTTTAGGGCAGAACGAAGAATCTCTACCTCCAACCTTTTTGCAACCTCCTACAGACCATTTGAAGTGCTTTGGACAGCAGCAAAACCAAGCAAATGTTGTATCTCCCAATTCTATTTATATCGGGTTGGGAACGAGTATCTGTAACAAATAAGAAAATCTACCATAATAAATATTTGAAATTATAGAGCTAAAAGGACATGTCACAACCACATTTAAGTTAGAAGTCCCTTTCGTCCTATTCGTGTTGGTCATTTCAGGCTGTGGCAATATATTATACAATTTGGGGTTATTTAAGGTTCTTTAACATGATAGTATTATCCTCAGTTTTGCTTTCATATAAAAATAGATGAAAGAGATCTCAAGTATCCTTTCCATATATAAACAGAAAATGATTAAAGATAAGCAGTAAGAAAATAAGATGGTATTTTACATTACAACTTTCTGTTTGCAGAGCAAGCAAATCAAGCAAGTGGAAATTCGATTGATGAAAGCTTTTGCTTGGGACAAAGTGAAAATTTCCAGCCACTTTGTTAACCTCCAGAGATCCATGGATATTACATCCTTCCCCCACTTCATCTTTAACATTTTGGATGAAACATCTTTTACGCTAATTATCAGGAAAATAATATATCAGAAAGTTATCAAATTCCATTGGAGCAATAAAGTTTGCATGAACTAATTAAAATTTCAAAATCAAATTTAAAATGAACAAGAGTGACACACCAAGAGCTAAAACTGATGATTCAGAAGTTGAAAGAAATTAAGGCCGCAAAATATATAAAAATAAATAAATAAATAAAATACTGTCAATTCATTATCATTGAAAGAGCAACTATGCAGCTGAGGTCTATGCAAACAGTTTTGAAAAATTTAGAATGAGGATATTCTCGTTTTTAGATTTGATGAGCAAATCTACTTGTGCACATAGACATGGGCGGATTCATATCCCATAATCATATTTAGATACTGAACTCATGTTTTCACAAATTTACAAAGCGTGCTTGAGCATTGTCAAAGTTGTTACTTAGGGTGTGTTTGAGCCACATTATTTTGGAAAAATGTATTCTGGAATAGTAGATTGATGTGGAATGTATGGTTGAAAATGAAGGAAAAATTATTGATGTGATGGAAAATATTATTTTATTGAAGAATGTGTGGTTGAAAATTAGTAGAAGAATGAAAATGAAAATTGTAATGTGTACCAAA
>CAIGRT010212823.1:0-10726 GCA_903798405.1 Fraxinus platypoda
ATACAACACCAACAATATCGTCGCCACCACGACGGCAAATTATTAGATCCACAAAACCACCATCCCCGCCAACACGACCGCCGCCAACAAAATCGCCGCCAAATTTCTCATCGCCAAACTCTGTTTCGTGATCGACAGATCTAATCGCCGGACCTCCACAATGGTTATGCTCAGATCCAAACCTCCATCGCACAGATCAATAGCCTGAAACTTCATAAATCCTAAAACCACTGTGACTCGCCATCGCATCAGCGACGCTAACATCAAGTGGAGACGGCAACGGTGGTGGGATAAGATGAGATGGACGTGGAGCTGAGACCAACATCGTGTAAGCTGCGTAGGTGCTGTGGGCAGCGCCAAGCTCGAGGTGTTATCGCAGTTTGCCGGTGGCGACCTTCCTCCGGTGACACTGCTATTTTGGGGGGAGAGAGAGGGAGAGAGAAAATGGGAGAGATAGGTGACGGTAGAGAGAGAAAAATGAATTTAGGGTTTGTTTTTAGATGAAATTATTGGGATGAAAATTTTATAATTAATATTTAATTATATAATTCTAATTGTATCTATTCAAAAATATCTTATTTTTGAAACTTAAAACTTGAAATCTGATTTTGGAAAATGGATCTCGAAAAGTAGGGAATTGGGTAATTAACACTTGTCGTTTTCACGAATAATGTGAAGGGTTCGAAGTAAGCCAGNTATATATAATTATAATTTGTATCTAATTAAAAATATCTGATTTTTGAGAAGTAAAACTTGAAATCTGATTTTGGAAAATGGATCTCGAAAAGTAGGGAATTCGGTAATTAGCACTCTTTTTAATTCAACTAAGTCCAACATGCAAAGCCCACTTGAATTTCAAATTGAGGCACATTTAATGTTATCTCTCTCCAGGGTTTCATCTTTTCCAAGTAATGAAAGCTAGTCCTTGAGTCAAAGTTATTTCTACAGCCCATGTTCTCTTCAATTTCTAAAGTGTGGAATTTGATCCCAAAATTCTAGATTTCATTCGATTTTGTCATTCTTCCTTTCCAATTGCTTAGAGACAAGTCCATAACTAAAAATAAAAGAAAAATGCAAGTCCTTCACTTTTCAAAGTATGAAATTTGATCTTCAAAATTGTAGATTTCATTCGATTTTGTCCTTCTTCCTTTCCAATTGCTTGGAGACGAGTCCATAACTAAATATAAAAGAAAATTAACCCAAATTAAGTAGAAAATAATAATTTGACGACATAAAAGTTTAATAATATGGTCTAAATAAGTGCATAAAATACACTTATCAAAAGGCTAGGAACACAAGACATCCTACTCGCTTTCACAATTTGACTTCATTTGACTCCAGAGAAGAATTACACCCCATGGGAGTTCCAAATTTCAAGTTATGATTGAAAGGCCAAAAACCAGAAAGAAACAAATCATACTAAAAGAGTGATGACAATCACATGAACTCACTAAGTTCAAACGAAAGAGTATTTGGAGGCAGCTGATAATTATCGACAGGAGTCAAGGCTTCATACGATTGCTCCGTGAAAATTAAGATGAAGTGATTAAATATAAAAATTCTGAACATCTAATCACATTGATTGAAAAGTTATCAAAAAGGAATGATCATTTTTTCCCTACATATTGAAATCAGAATTAAACTTTTGGGAGCAAATTCGTAATGTTCAATTCAAAAATGATATACATATTTTTCGAGATTCCTACACCGTTCCTCAATATATTCATAGTAAACCATCTCCAAAAAAATTCATAATGATTCTATCTTTTTAAACTTGTGGGAACACCATATAAAACCAATGATGCTCCATTAAAAAAAGGCAACTGACAAGCTTCTCGAGCTTGTCTCATAAATGATCCAGTCCTCCGTCTGTGATTGCACTGACTCCCAGGCTCGTATTTGATTACATCACATGTAGAACAAGTCAAATCATTTGCTATCTCTTGAAACCAACCCGTACATAAGGCCATACCAAAATTATCAACATCACCGCTTACACTCCATAGACTAGCCACTATGTTAGGAGAACCCGCCGATAGAAACAAAATAGGAGCGCCTTCCGGGGCGTAAAGCCCATTCAGTTTCAGTACACCACTTTCGCATCCCAAAATTACTGTAGCAGCACAACCATTAAGTCCTCGAATGTTATCCTCGAGGTCAATTTTCAACCCTGAAATGGCAAGGTAAAAATGAAATCAGGTTTAACGATTCTCTGGAAATACAAAATAAAAAACAGAATGCATGCCTGGCTATGCTTTACTTAAATAACTTATTTGTGAAACTTGATTTCCGAAGTAACATTTTTTTTTGGGACAAAACTTACTTTTCTCTTAACTTACATTCACAAGTGTAACTTTTAAACACAATAAAACATGTTCGAGTTGCTTACCGTTTCCATGGCCTGAGTAAACATAGAGGTCGTGGCTTTCCAAGGCTACAATCAGCTCATTGTCTGGGGGACAATATTTATACGCTCCCTGCACGGAAAAGTCGAAGAAGAAACTTCAATCCAATTTGGCAAATCTTTGTTTTTCTCATGAAGTATCAGAAATAAAGAGTAAGATTACCTTGCAATTCTCTTCTTGCAACCATTTCTCAAATTTAACCTGTCCACTTCCAAAGCAATCATTGTTTGGATTTATTAAATAATATAGGTTACGAGGATTTATTGATGGGAACGGTACAGAATTTGTTGAAAACTGCGCTTGGTCTTGGCAGCATGTGTGAATTGTTGCAAGAATGCTTCCAACAGATGGCATACGATAAACCTCTTCATTTTTCAATATCGGCAGACTCTCCCATGGAAATAACTACAGAAAATTATCAATCTTGCTTAAATAACCTTTCATAACAGCATAAGACTATTTATGATCAACAAGATACGAATCAATAAAAGAAATTACCAATTATATTATATAATTACTGTAATGTAAAGAAAAGCATCACCTGTTAGATTCATTTCTTCGATTTTCAAATAGAAAAATTCCAATTAATTGGTATAATATAAACTCTAAAAGCTTAAAAAAAACATTAAAAGCATAGCAGGGTATCTACCTGAACCTCAGAATCCAGGACTAGAATGATGGGACTTCTTTTTAGGCAATCAATCTCATCGATATCACATGTTTTGAACACTGAGCTCAATAAGGATGTAGAAATTTCAGGCTTTATGCCAACATAACATCGTTTCGTCAAGATATTCAGTAAATGTCTCTCATCTTCGGACAGATCCTCTTTCTTGAATACAAAGTGTTCAGAACTTGGCCACTGCCCCAACATGACATGTTTCCAAGCACCAAACCAAAAAGCTTCCATATTTCTGATACATAAAGACACGTTGGCATAAAATTAATCGAATAAAAAACTAAACAATCCATCATTTTAATGCTAGTAAACTCGCTGCTATAGACCAAGGTTCCTAACATAATCGAGTAAATTAATAGTCCTTATTGATACCAAGACACAAATGTTAAAGTTGTCTATGAATGAATACATTAAAATCCATCTAAGGAACTTACATTAAGAATTGACAGATGCTGTTATCAACTGTACGCATTTTGGATTTCCTAGAACGCCCGGACTCTCTGTTACTAGTATTTGGGACATTTTCAAAGGATTCCAGCAGACTCTCCATAATCTCTCTGAAATTTGGAGCTATGTCATCTACAACAGTGGAACCCCAAGGTGGCTGCCAACTATTGACAAAACCTTTGCATTGGGAGACACGTGATCTGGAACCTGCATCATTTGTAACATAAAAGAACAAAAGAATCAGACTTTGCCATATTTCAAGAGAATGCATGACATTACAATTCCCACAGTTTCTGAATTAAATTACCTTGCAATGTTTTATCCAGTGGCAGAAGTATAACATATTGATTATCTAAATTCAAATTGGATACTATAATCCACGTTTTGATGATGGAAGAACAATACAATCTCACAATGTCAGCGTCAGCACCAACAATCAAGCTAATGCAGATAACTGGTGCACAAGGAAGGTCTTGAGAAAATCTCGGAACAAATTCTTCTAGATTGTCATATGTCTCTGGTGCAAGCCTGGAACATGCAAATAGGGGTTATAGTTTTAATTAATTTAATACTTAAGATATGGTAAGATTTATTCTATATTATTAGTCTAACCTGAGTGAGTTCTGTGTCTCCGAGACAGTTGGAAGTGGGTTTGGAAGCAAAGACTTCAGAAGAGGAACAATCATAAATTAAATATGGCAGTCGGCATAAGGTAACAAGAAAAATGCAGCAAATCATAGAACACTTTTTGAAGATCACATACCTCAGAATATTTACCATTTTTCCTATTTGTGTTCTGCATCAAATCATAGAAGAGTTGTTGGTTAAGTTGAGCACCAATAGAAGCTTGGTGAAAGTAAGCTGCCCATTTACTCCCTGAAACTTCGCTTGGAGGTAAAGAAATAGACTCGACTGATGTTGAAAGTGCATAGAGAACGGCAAGAAACCTGGAAATCTGTTGCATCATCATTGATAAATAAATTATCACCAAACATAAAACATATGAGGAAGAGGACTAGATTTCTTAACACTGTCTACGTTGAATTTCAAAAACTAGAGGCAGTCAAATGACATTTATGAGAAATTCACTTAATTTGTTTCTTTGACGCAGATATCTTTGCATATCAGAAAAGGTTCGAGCATGTTCTGAATGTGGAGGTAGCGGTGGAAGTAGAGTTTTCCAAAAAGTGACCTTCATTCCCAAGGAATCAACATAATGGATTAACTGGGCATGTTAAGCCTATGTTTGATGCCTATTAAAAAGATTTTTTTGAGGAAAATGAGTTTTGAAATAGTTTTTTTTTTTTGATAATGTGTGGTTGAAAGGTAAGAAGAAATTTGGACTTACTTGCAAAATATTCTATTGTGAAAATGTGTGGTTGAAAATGAATTTTAGAAAAAAAGAGTTTTTGGAGAATTATAGACAAACAAGAGCTAAATGAGTTCAACACCAGTAAACACAGCTTCAAAGTGTTCAAGAGTGTATTTGGGGAATAACATAACTATCAATTTATGAAAATAAGCAGACTAAGATATATTCATCTTGGCCTTCACACGTGTCTTCCTTTTACAAAGGCTGGTGCATATGGAAGCCAATTTTCATAATTCATCATATTAAATTTAATCAAAAGAACCGCAGTCTAACCTTTTGAAATGGTACAGGAACTTCACGACAAATTACAAATGCTGACTTCAGTAGAGAAATGACTTTTGAGATCTCAATGTGTGAAATCTTACAACAAGCTTCTCTGCTTTACAAGAACAGGGTACATTAAAACAATCATATATATTATTGATAGCATGAAGATTAAAAATATTTTTATTATATACCTGGTCTCGAAATGAGTATGAAAAGTGAACCTGCATATATAATAGAGCAAATCGGCTCGTTCAACAGCTAACACATCCCCAGGGAAATTTATTCCAATCGAGTTAGAAAACAATACATTAGTTGGAGAAGTTTGATGAGAGCACGATGAACTATTGCCGAACAAAATTGATATTGTTCGGAAAAAAAGTTCATGTGCCAAATGGTTTTCACCATGCAAGCCATAAAAATTTCCTACATAATAAATACAGTTGAATATTAAAGAAAAAGGAACTGTATGATTCAATATTTTGACTGTTAACATCTCATAAAAAAAATCTTCACATGCTCTGCAGTGTGCATACATTATTTACTAGAAATGGATAACCAAATACAAAGGGTAAAATCATAATCAAAGAAGGAGACTATGCTAGAAGAAGAGTAAAGTCATAATTAAAGAAAATGTGATTAAAGAAAAAAGTTAAAAACTATAGAATATCATCTTACCCAGACTAATCAATAGCTTTAAAGAAAGCTTTCTTCGGACAATGTCCCAGTTCATGTGTATAAATCTGCTCAAAAAACCAGATTTAACGGCTTCAAAATAAAGACACTGCCAACATCCCATCTGGCCACAAATGCGAAGAATTTGATTGGTCTCGGATCTAGTCAATTTAAGACCACGTATATCGTGCCGTGATTTCTTCTTAATCTCTTTTGTACCACCATCAGGACTAGAATCAGAATGCCTCCACTCAAAAGATATTAACTTCTTTAATGCCACCATGTATGAGTCTTTAACATGATATAATTCCTCGATAGGCGGCCTTTCTACATTCCTATAAGATTTACATAAAAGTAAATCTCCAATTTCCTGATTAATGGTCACTTCCAGGGAATTTGCACATTTCGTGCAAGTAATAATTGCACGATTATATTTCAATATATTCTTTGCACTGCATAGCTCTTTTTCTGCCTGTTTCCAACAAAACTTTTTGCCATATAGTTTTCCTAATAAAGTTTTAAATAGAAAGTTAATATCTTTTGTTAAATGATGATAAAGTAAGGGAAAAGAATAAAAAAACCAACCTAACATCGAAGAAAAATAAATTTCAAAAAGTGCCAAGCCTTGAAATCGGGAGATGCTCTTCCCCCACAGTAAAATGCTTTGAGCTTCTTTCGCATTTCCTATATTCTCGTATATGCTTGCTACCTGTGATTCACAAATAATTGAGATAAAATAATGATATATAACAGAAACATTATTTCATATAAAGCTTTGACCAGAATTATATAAGAAATAAAAATTTTGATACCTGAAATACGCTTTCAAGATAAGAGCTAAGTACATTCCATGGAGTAAGAATGCAGTCAAAGTCATAAGAAATGCCGTCACCCAGCCACCCATCAATCGTTGCCAGATAAGAAATCTCTAACGTCTCAATACTTCTGTATTCGTTTTCCATTATCACACCATTTTCTTCATAAAATTCTTTCTTTGTTATGCTCGAGTAAATAAACTTTTTATCCAAAAGCATTGCCCTTAACCTCCGGGCTTCTTTTGCATGTTGAAGAGCCTATAAAAATATGGATGACCGTGTTAAAGAAGTTGTACTGACTAACAAAGAAAACATGTCTAAAAGCAATGGATTTTGTTAGGGAAAAACATAAATCATTCTTAATTTAATCTAATTATTTTGATGCAGCAGAAAAGAAAGAGCTAAACATAGGTTAAGGTTAGAGATAATGCGCACTCCCAAATAGAATTAATTAAAGTTGGAGACACCCACCATTGTCTTGAATGTAATAAGCAAACGAAAACAACATGGCATTTAGTTAACATAGTTATTTAAGACATATAAAGCATTTTCTTCCCACTTTCTAATTTCTGTAACAACAATTGTTTTGGACATATAAATATTAATTTACGTTATTTGGTTATTTTTATAATTACATTTAATATTTGAGCAAATAATAAAACATTAAATGATCATTATTATAAATTGAGCACTTAAGTACAAATAGATTCAATTTATAAAGTGGTCAGTCTGATACCAATAAATAAAGTCAGACACTTTATTTTGTTAATGTCGCATTATCTTTACAAAAGTTAATCTAGAATTTAGTATAATAATAATAATAATAATAATAATAATAATACAGATCAAGTAACATTTAATATTGTGACAACCCTGTAAAGTTAAATGTCAAGCATACGTTTGAATCCTAAAGTGATTGTTAATTTTTAATTCGAGCTCCTTGAGATAACAAAGAGTGAGATTAATTATATAATCAATACCTCGTTACTTTAGGAGTAAAATGAACTAATTAACGAACATGCTTTCATAACATGAAATCCTTCACCTATTTTTATATGATCACGAGAATTGCATAAGCGAAAAGATCATGTGAAGTTAAATGTTATTGACAATCAAACATACGTCTGAATCTTGAAGGGATTATGAACATTAATTATTAATTCGAATTCTTTGAGGTAATAAAGAGAGATTAATTAAAGGATAACGTTATATATACATTATTTAGAATTCCAATTGCTATCCATGAACAACAATCCAGTTTTTGGTTTATTAGTATCTCATATTAATATGAGTTATGCTACATGTACCGCATTTTTATACCAAATCTTTTACACCCCACTCACATTAGGAGGTGGGGACCACAAGCCGGAATTTTTAAATACACATGGGGCCCGCGCGCATTGTGAGAGGGGGGACACCATTCGGTACCCCCCATTCGGTACAAAGAGACTAAGTCTATAAATATATGGTGGTGATTTTGAATCCAAATCCCAACACCAATAACCTTCGCAAGACGTTTACTTTACGCCCCCTTCTTTTAAGTTATTACGTCCACCCCCCTCACCTATTNTATATGGTGGTGATTTTGAATCCAAATCCCAACACCAATAACCTTCGCAAGACGTTTACTTTACGCCCCCTTCTTTTAAGTTATTACGTCCACCCCCCTCACCTATTATGTAGCTCCAACGATCATAATTTTTTATGGGAAATGCTACACAAACATAAGGGGGCACATAGGGCTGTCCATATAAAATTAAGTTTGTGTAGCATTTTCCATTTTTTATATTGATGAAATTGCATTCCCCATGCACATACTAGATTATGAACAAAACATTTATGGAAGCAACATATCTTTGAAATTACCTCAATTAATTTTCCAGTTGAAACTAGACTTTCAGACAAGCTATAGTAAAGATAGGATGCAAGAAACTTCGACCCATCAACTTCAGGAGCCTACCAAAAGGAAATATAAAGACATTGATTAGTATACATATGCCTACTCTTAAGAGTCTAAAATAAAGAAAATATTCACATAAATTATTAGAACTTACACTGGAAATCAAACTAAAAGCAGCTTGCTTTATCTGATCGTCCATGCAATTAATCCCAGTTACTTGTATCTTCAATTCGGCCATACAAGTTTTTTCTAAACTACCCGACTCAGAACGTTCACCATAGTGCTTATAAAAACTTCTTGTAAGCACTTCATGTATGGGTGAAGAACAAAAGGCATGATTAAGCCTTCTATTTTTCCACAGTATAGCCATCTTCTCTAGAGGAATGTTTTTAGATTCATACAACTGGATCACCACATCAAAGAATCTGGTTTCCAAATAGCCCTGGAATAAAGCAAAAATATGTAAAAGAACTTCAACCCAATTACAAATATCAAAAACATAAATATTCACAATTACCTGTGCTGATAAAAAGTCAAAAATAAGACATAACAAATGTAGGACATCATCCCACATCTTATTGGTCTTCTCATCTGCATAGCAATAATGTGGCAAATCTTTAACTGCATCCAACATACTTTCATACAATATTCTGTTTCAAAAAAAGGATTAGAAAGCATCAAACAAGTGACAAACACATATTCAATTATTAGCAAAATACAAGAAGAATTTACTCAATGTGGAGACAAACCTTCTGGACAAAAGAACATCTGATTGAGGTTTTGTATCATGGGCATAGAGAACACGTAAGATACAAGCAATAGCTAGTTGGAGATGAACGTCTGAACAGCAGCTTTTATTTTTTAGTTTGATAGCCGTCTGTCCATTAAAATATTTTATGTTAACTTAATACCAACGTCAAAATAACATCCACATACAAGTGAGAACCATGAAATGTGGAGTATAGATACAAGAAACCAAAGCAAAATAATTGTATATGTGACTCACCAATGTAGTAATTGCTTTGAACAAGCTCAAAAAAGATTGATTTAGTTCTTTACCATTAGCTCTTAGTTTCCTTGCCGTTTCTATCTGAATTCTGGATCTCTCTAATTCCTTGTCTTCCATATCATAAATGGAACTCCTGTCTCTGTGCCACTTTTATATTCCCAAATCCTTAGGCCACCTCAAAACTGAATAAATACAAGCAAAGGGGAAAGTTTAACTTATTAGCAGCTGAATTGAGAACAAAAATGCAAAGAGAAGAAATTGAGAATAAAACAAAAAATTTATCTTCTATATTTTATGTTGTCACCGTTTAAGTATACACCAATATATATCTGTAACAGTGTATATGTACCGAGCCTTCAAAAATGTATTCACGCTATCATTCTCTAAACAAATTAATAAGAGTATCCCATGTGTAATATATAAATTAAATCCAGAGCCAAAACAGTTTTTTTTTTTTTTAATGACAATAGTAGTACAATAATTATATTTTCGTAATCAAATGCAATGCAGAATTTTTCTCCAGAATTTCCTTATGGTATCATAGCTAGGACAATCAATCTGTCCTCCATCTGTTTTTATTTTTTGTAATAATCTTCATCAGCTTTCATCGCTGTAGTTGTTTTTTCATCTCTAGTTTTCTCAAAAATGGATCTATTATTTTCAAAAAATCATTACCATGTCTTCCCTACCCGATTCTTCCAAAGTTACTGCATCTTTCGAGACTGTTACAGGAGTCCATTCAAATGAACTCGGAAGTATTCAAGCGGCTATGGCCTCAACAAAAGGAATTACATGATATGGTCTCAAGTGGTTCGCACTATACTCAAGGGGAAAATGAAAACTTCAGCACTTGCTTGAACTTGCACCGAACAAGGACGATCACAAATACGAGGCATGGGACTTTGAAGACTATAATCATGTCATGGCTATGGGATTCAATGCATCCAGAAGCAAGAGAAAATTGCATGTTCTTGACAACTGTAGAGGAGATCTGGGAAACTGTGAAGCGGACTATTCTAAAGTAAAGGACGCTGCCTTGGTCTTTGAAATACAGACTACTCAACTAAGCAAGGCAGTCTGTTGTCACTGAGTATTACAATACTTTGAATACTGTATGGGTTGAACTCGATTACTATCATAACATTAAGATGAAGTCCAGT
>CAIGRT010212824.1:0-10853 GCA_903798405.1 Fraxinus platypoda
TTCAATTAATTTCGTGATTTCCACGTTGATCACAGCGTTTCTTCCCTCTCTTCGTAAATTGGGTACCCAAGAAGGGGACAATCTCATATGCCAAGATCTGTAACAAATACAATTATTATATATAAATTTAGTATAAAAAATATTTTAATGTTGATTATGTTAAACATTTGCTTGCATTATCAGGGGCAATCTATAAGTATCGTACTTACGCAAAGATCCATTGTGCTTCGAATGTGATCTGGTTAACAGGAGTACGGTGTCCTCAAAACATCTTCGACCCCACGAATAGTTGTTGAAGGCATCGATGTCGTCACAACTTCCAAATGAAAAAGGTTGATCGTAGTCTTTTTGTGATGACACCTCACCCACTCTCAAGGATATAGACTAGTCCTAGTTTCAATCTGTCCAATATCTAGTCGCATCCCCTAATTGCCCCAATCAACTACAGTATAAAGACCATCATGTCCCTGAAAATACGCATCGTACAGTCTATTATTTCTTTGAGTACCGTCGCTAGCTGCTTCATCGTCCATAATCTTCGGTCCAGTCATCATAGCAAACTCAAACATAGAGAAACTAGCGACTTTGCCCCTGAGATTGAAGTGGAAGGCATCGTCGTCGACTGGCCTAAGCTGTCGACATAGTAATGCATCGCTGATCTGCTCGAAGTACTGCACCTCTCTCAATTGATATAGGGGTCACATGAAGAACGATGTAGTATATCTTCGTACTGATCATCGAGCAAATCCAATACAATAGTAAAACTCTCAAAACTACTGTTCCAAGTACGTTTTTTTGCCATCCGTCTCAACTCAGCATTGGGATGGTATTCCATTCTGAAAAAATTCAAATGTTAGAATTTTCAACAAGAGATAATAGAATAAAGTATAATATAATAAAATTAGGCGAATCGAATTGTAACTACTATACGCAAGAAATAGATTCATTTACAACGACCCCAATAAAACAATAAATGATTTAATAAATTAAAAGAGAAAAATAAAAAGAATTACAGACAAAAAAATTAAAAATAATAATATAAAATATAAAAATTAAAGAAAGAATATAAAATAGCATTTTAAATTTAAAAAATAAAATATGATAAATAGAAAATAATTAAGAAGTTTTAAAAAATTAAGAAAAAAATAATAAATTAAATTAAATACAAACTAATGACCAAAAATAAAAGAAATAAAAAAATAAATTAAAGAAAATTATAAAAATATAAAAAATAAAGTAAGAATATTAAAAAGTATTTTAAATTGAAAAACCTAAATTATAATAAGTAGAAAACAATTAAGAAATTTTTTAAATTATTACCAAAAAATAATAATAAAATTAAACAAAATTAAATTCTAAAAATTAAATAAAGAATATAAATATTATTTAATTAAAATCGAAAAATATTAAAGATTTGTTTAAAAAGAATTTTAAATTGAAAGAAAAAAAATAAAAGGTAAAAAAAGTATTTGGTAATTTAGTAATTTGTTTTAAAAAGAATATTTAATTTCGTAATTTTTAATTTAAAATTATTTTAAATATTCTTTATTTAATTTTAAAACAAGAATTAAATTTCTTAATTTATAAATTAAAAAAATAAAAATAAAAGATTTGGGCCGATTGGCCTAAACTCGACTGTTAACAGTTGGGTCCGACAACTAGTAATAGTCGTTGTTTCATTTCTCTCGTTGGAAATCCCCCATTTCCTACGAGAAAAAGCTATTTTCCAAAATATATATATATATATATATATATATATACTTAAATCACTACTCCACTCAATAATCTACCTAAATAATGAAGAATAAACATTATAAATGTAAAATTTAATCCACAAATTTTTGGAACATCATTACTGAAAAATCAATCTCATAATGCGCAAAAAAAAAAAAATCTTGTTGAAGATAATGCCACTGGTGATTCGGTTGTGTGGTAGTCGGACTGTGAGGATGACTATTTCGACAGATCCCGACTATTAGAAATTACATGAGTTTTTTTTCTTTTTTCCTCTCCATTTAAACACTTTGTACAAAGATGAGAGTATTTTATATTTTTGGTATTTAACTCCACAATTTTATCTTTTAACTTATTTTTTTTAAATGGTCAAAGGCCATTATGAAAATATGGTCGGATCAACATGCCATTTTCTTGTATTTCCTCCTACACCATGGCAACAATGCCCGTCTATTTCATCTCAAACGTGAAATATCCAACCTTCATCAGACCAACTTTCCATTCTTGATTATTACACCAGCATCAAGCAACTATGGGATGAACTCGATAATCTCCAATCATCCACCGATGCTAGTACCTTGGAGAAAAGAGCCGAGGATGAGCGTGTGTTCCAGTTTTTACTGGGTCTCAACGATTCATTTGCGGCTCTTCGAACCCAGATACTAGCCACAGACCCCCTCCCTTCCCTCAACAAAGTTTTCTCCATCCTTTTCCAAGAAGAGAAACAACGACTCCTTCATGTCTCCCAATCACCCTCAGAAAATCTAGCCATTGCCGCCAAGTCCACCCACAACAATCGACCCCCTCCTAAATGTACTGAATGTGGAAAAATTGGGCACTTACGCAATCGGTGTTAGCTTCTCATTGGCTACCCTCCTGGCCGTGAACCCCGTCGCCATCAACCATCCCTCCTAGGGAAACCACCGATTGCTGTCGCCAATCTCGTAAATGCCACCTCCGGCCCCATCCAGGGTCTATCGCAGGAGAGCTACCAGCAACTAATGACGCTGCTTCATCCCCCTTCCCGAGCCGCTAATTTCGTGGGTAACTCCTCCACACTCCCTTGCTCTTTCGACCTACAGCTGGACTGGATCATCGACAGTAGCGCTAGTGACCACATGAGCCATTGTCGATCTTCTTTCTCCCGTCTCAATTTTTCCTCCATTGCTTGTACAGTGAGGCTGCGCATGGGAGAGACAATTCCTGTTGAAGGAATTGATTCTGTGATTTTATCCAACCATTTGATCCTTCAAAATGTCATTTATGTCCCCTCCTTTTATTAGAATCTCCTCTCTATCCCTCAACTCACTAAAAGTTTATCCTGTGTTGTTTTTTTCTCATCTGATAAATGTTTTTTTCAGGACCCTCCATCGAAGAGGCTGATTGGAGCGGGTGAGGCATGCAATGGGCTCTACCTCTTCCATCCCCAAAAGACCGTCGCACTCTCCGTTCATCATCTTGATAATAAAATCCTATCGCATCAACGCCTAGGTCATCCTTCTAGGTTAACCATTCCAACTATTTTTGATAATCCATGTATTCTCTCTCATTGTGATGTTTGTGAGCGTTCAAAGCACACTCGTTTACCTTTTCAAATAAATGCTAATAAAAGTACGACACCTTTTAATCGTCTTTATTGTGACATTTGGGGTGGCTATCCTACCACCTCCATTTGTGGCGCACATTATTTTTTGACTATTGTTGATGATTTTACACGCACTACATGGATTTATTTAATGCGTTTTAAATCAGAAACTTTTAGTCATTTAACGTATTTCTTTGCTCATGTTAAAAATCAATTCAACTCATCGGTAAAAATAATCCACACCGACAATGGCCAAGAGTTCCTTTCGCATAACCTCCAAACCTATATTCACACTCACGGCATCATTCATGAGCGTACTTGTGTTGAAACTCTGCAACAAAATGGCATTGCAGAACGTAAACATAGGCACCTCCTAAATGTCGCTCGCAGCATTCGTTTTCAAGGAAACCTACCACTCAAATTTTGGGGAGAATGTGTTCTTACAACTGCTTACCTAATCAATAGAACCCCAAGTTACTCCCTACAGAATCAAACCCCATACCAAATTCTTCTCAACACTCCCCCATCATACACTCACCTACGTGTGTTTGGTTGCCTTTGCTACGCTCAAACCCTCAGCGCTCATCGCGACAAATTCTCACCCAGATCATCACGTTGTGTCTTCATTGGTTACCCTAGCAACCGCAAAGCTTACAAGCTATACAACATTGCCATTGACACCATTTTTTACTCACTCGACGTCACTTTCCACGAAAATCAATTTCCCTTTCATCACACCACGCCTCCTCCTCTCAGTAACTCCACCATCATTCCATTACCCATCCTCGAACCCATCCCTCCCCTCTCTTCCTCGACCACACCCCAAGAAACCCCACCTACCACCACTATTCCTTCTCGACCTCGTCGTCCAACTACTCGTCCAGCATATCTCCTTGATTATGTCTGCTCTACTATCCCTACAGAGTCTATTGCCTCCTCAACCGCTGCACAGTCCTCAGGTACTTCCCACCCATGAGCACTTATCTGTCATACTCTTGTTTTTCTCCTGTTCATTATTCATTCTTGACTACTCTCACTGCATTTGTTGAACCTACTTGCTACTCAGAAGCAAATCGCCACTCTCATTGGCATTAAGCTATGGCCTCTAAAATCCGTGCCCTTGAAGAAAATTCCACTTGGACACTAGAAACCCTCTCTCCTGGCAAGAAACCCATTGGTTGTAAGTGGGTATTCAAAACTAAACTCCGAGCAGATGGCACTATTGAGCGCTACAAGGCCCGACTTGTAGCCAAAGGCTACACTCAGGTGGAAGGCATTGACTATCATGAAACTTTTGCCCTAGTTGCCAAAATGACCACAGTACGCTGTGTTCTTGCTGTTGCCGCCACCAAAAATTGGGTCATTCACCAAATGGATGTCCATAATGCCTTCCTACATGGTACACTTGATGAGGAAGTTTACATGACCCCACCACCCGGCTACTGTGTTAAGGGGGAGACACGAGTCTGTCACCTTCGAAAATCACTCTATGGTCTCAAACAAGCTTCCCGGAACTGGTTTTTTAAGCTAACCTTTGTTCTTCTTCATGCCGATTTTGTTCAGTCACAAGCAGATCACTCCCTATTTACCTTGATCACTGCCACTGCCACAGTCTCACTATTATTCTTGTTTACGTTGATGATATTTTAGTTGTCGGCAATGATCTTTCTCAAGTCACCTTCTTCAAGAGCGTTCTTTCCAACAACTTCAAAACCAAGGATCTTGGACCTCTCAAATATTTTCTTGGACTTGAAGTTGCACGCTCTCCCTCTGGCATTTTTCTTAATCAACGAAAATATGCCCTGGACATCCTCGCCGATAGTGGCCATCTTGGTTCTCGTCCTGCACCTTTTCCTATGGAACAGAATCTGAAGCTCAATGACACACATGGAGACATTCTTCCTGATCCCGCTTCTTATCGACGGTTAGTTGGACGCCTCATTTACCTCACCATCACCAGACCTGATATCGTCTTTGCAGTGAATATTCTCAGCAAATTCATGCATGCACCTCGGATACCTCACATGACCGCTGCAACACGTGTCCTCCGCTACATTAAAGGGATTATTGGACAGGGCATTTTTTTCTCTTCCTCCACTAATCTTCATGTCAGCGCCTACATAGACTCTGATTGGGCCAATTGCCCTACCACTCGGCGCTCTACCACTGGCTTCTTCATCACACTTGGTTCCAGTCCCATTTCTTGGCGCACTAAGAAACAGATTACAGTGGCCTGCTCTTCCACAGAAGCTGAATATCGCGCTATGGCCGTCACCACATGTGAACTAATTTGGTTGAAACAGCTTCTCCATGACATTGGTATCTCACACAAAGACCCAATGACCCTCTACTGTGACAACCAGTCCGCCATCCACATTACTCAGAATCCAGTTTTCCATGAACGAACAAAGCATATTGAGATCGATTGCCACATCGTTCGTGAAAAACTCCGTTCTGGTCTCTTCACCACTGCCCATCTTCCATCTTCCGAGCAGATTACAGACATCTTCACCAAAGCTTTGGGATCTGACCTCTTTCATCACTTATCTCGCAAGTTGGGCATTAGGGATCTTCATGCACCAACTTGAGGGGGAGTATTACAGCACAGAAAAATCCCAGTAGTTTAGCTCCCATGATTTTAGTAATCCCACAAGATTAGCTAACCATTTGTAATAGAATATTTGACAGATTCCTTTTATTTTTTATTTCCATGTAAAACATTGCCGTGTACTACTATAAATCATACAGATCAATGAGAAATATAGTATAACAGTTTTCTACCAATTTGCTTCTTTACAAAGTTTGAGAACGGTTTCATAATTAACCCTTTCCATAGAGATGTTTGTAATCTAAAAAGACTTACGAGATTTCTTTGAGATAAATTTATATCATGGACACTCTTTAATTTATTTGATAGTGTATTTTTTATAAAGGTTTTGTTTTACGTGTTCACTTTCAAAGTTTCTCTACTTAAAATCAAGGAATATTTGATAATCCTGTGTATGAAAGTGCCATGAAACAAATTAGGGATACCAATTAATTTTTAGGTGAACCACCATGTAACCATATAGAGCTATTCAATTAAACCATTTTTAGTTGGCTTTTAGCTCAACTTCCTTCCAACAAACCTTAACGAGTCTTTCCTACTTGGTGTATAAATCTATACCCCAACTCTACCCCCCAAAACATCACAATTCAAGATAGAGATGGCTAGCAAGAAATCACAAGCTGACGAACGTGCCGGAGCAGAAATCGTGCAAGGAGCAGAAGAATGTTACCAGCATTCCATCGAGCTCCTAGAAGAGCTGGGATTTCCCAGAGGTGTACTTCCTCTCAAGGACCTCGTAGAATGTGGACGAGTTCGTGAGACGGGGTTCGTTTGGATGAAACAGAAGGCTCCCTATGAGCATTTCTTTGTTGGGAGTAACACACTTGTTAGCTATGCAAATGAGGTTACTGCATACGTGGAGAAAGGCAGAATGAAGAAAATGACTGGTATAAAGAGCAAACAGTTTCTTTTATGGGTACCAATAGTTGAAATGAGTATTGAGGAACCTGATGCTAAGAAAATTTATTTCAAGACTCCTATGGGAATCGGCAGGTCTTTTCCTGTTACTGCTTTTATGAGTCCAGAGGAAAATTAGATTTATCTGGAGAATGTCAAGGAGCCATGATGAATTAATTAAAGGGATCGTGAACAAATATGTTGTACACTTTTTCTGCACTTCCATTTGTCATTGATGATTGTTGTAATTGATTTCAATTTCAATCGAGTTTTTTATGCATATTTGAAATATATTTACTCTATGTACTTTATTAAACTTATTTAGCATATGCCGATAGAGCAAGTAACAAGTAGGATCTACGTTAAATATATTAAACAGATGAGAACACGAGTATCATAATTAAATGGCTATATTGCATGCACCTACCATATGCCACTGCTGAACCATTGTCCGTGAGAGCCCCCCGCATCCCTCACCTATGCAAACTGTTGAAATCTTGTATCGAAAATTGGTTTTGACCAATTTTAAATGATCATTTAAGTGGAATTCACTATTTAATGAATGAGAAATTAAGTCAAATTTTAGTTGCTTAAATACGCGAATTGTTGGAAAATCGTATAAAATATTATGAAATATTTTAGAAAATATTTGGATAGAAAGGTGTGTCTTTCCATATGAAAGAATGCTATGTTTGGCATGATTATTTTTCAATGGGGGTCTCTTTACGTATAGAAATAAATTTCAAGAAATGTGTCATTTTGTATGGTAGTGTCTTTTAAGACAAATATTTCCAACTATTATATATAGACCTCATGTGTTTGGATTTATTAATTCAATTCATAATTTCATATCATTTCTTTTAGTTGCATTGCATAAAAGCATGGTTCGGTAGAGAGAGAATTCCGTTAAGAGTTCGTTGGTCTACGTAATTTGGAGTGCTCCTATTGCGAGACGTGGTCGTTGTATCTTGGGAGATGATTGACAAAAAATCGTTAGCACCGATGCGGGGCAAATTCGTCTTAAGGAGAAAGTGTTAAACACTTGTCTCGATCAATCCAATCACTTGCATTTCCTATTTTATTTTCTGATTTCTTTGAATTTGAGATTGATTTAAGAAAAACTAACTATTCTTTTGATTATAAAAAATGTTTTTCGTTGAAGAATGGAAAGGATTAAAATTCATCGTCACGTATTCGACTTCAGTAATTATCATTTCATCTTCTCAAACTCTATTTTGACAAGTCGAAACTATGTACGATTTTGCGCAAGTAAAAGTTACGTTTTGAGAACATAATTCATGCATGTTATCGGTGTAATGTCTCCAACAATCTTAAAATGAATTTTGTACTGTGCATATTGTATTTTATTTGCAATAGTTGCATGAATAAAAATCATAAGAAAAATTTAATTTGGCCATGAATGGTTGAAATGTGCGTGATTTAAATCTGCTAAAACTTATTTACAAATTTTTTTATTTATATGAAAGTGTATGATTTTCACTCAATGATATATATTTAAATGAAGTGGTAATATATATTTGATAGTTTCAATGAATGATCACGAGCCTCGTGATAGAACAGTGAAATGGTGCCTATTAATAAATAATTTGTGCATATGGTTTTGCGTTGAATCAGTTGATACACCTATTGATTTTTCATATTGAACGGTACATGTACAAATTGGAGGAAAGATGGAATTTTGTTTAATTCTTTTGAACCGTGAGTGTTCAGTTTCTTATTCTAAATTAGTTAATTGGTGCCTATTTAATTCTAAAAGGTGCAATGAAGATATATATCTTTTAAATTATGTATGCCATGCGAATCATTGTGCGTGTTCATATTGAATTTTTATACATTAATGTGATGTATAAATCATGTATGAAATTTATGTGAAAGATTGTGTCTTTTCACTTAATTTGAAGAAAGTTGTTTTGAATGATGACTTTTTGATATGGAAATAATGAAATTGTATCCATTCATATGATTGGAATTTCTTTTTGCCATGTATTGAATTTTTTGAATCTATACAATTATTATAAGCAATTAACTATGGAAAGTTGTGTACTTTCATGAATTGCAACTGATGGTATTTAAAATAAAATACTTATTTATTTGCATGTTATGACAATGGTAATTCAATTGATTTTATACATCATAAGAAGGTGCCTCTTCATTGTCTAAATTCATTTTGGTGGTAAAGGGTATACCGAATGGTAACTTGTCAATAGAAAATTGCTTGTCTCTTAATATGAAAATTTATGGACATACTAAAATACATGAGAATATTTGAATCATGAATTTATTTGATATTCACTAATCGGCGCATGCAAATGTTTACTCTATTTTAAACAAAGTGCACGTGCATGGAGATAATTGTATGTTCCTTTGGTTGGAGAATATTTGAATATATTACTGACACGAAGATGTATATTTTGATACCCACCCATATGGTTAAATGGGGTTTCTCTCCACTATATATCCACACAAGGGTTTGAATTTTGAACTGATATTTTTTGATCAAAAAGGCATAGTTTGCGGACCAAGTCTATAGATAAAATTTGATGGCAAATTTATATGATTACCCTAATTGTTGGGAATGTTTTCTATAAGGCATAAATGCTGCATATAGTTGGCGATGACGTCGAATATCCTTAGGATAATGATTGTAAGAGGACATTCATTTGTAAAAGATAAAAACTATGGTCTACATAGATTGTATAATTCTTCTTAGAAAGAAAAAGTGTTCTTACAAGGGAATTTGATTGAAATACAACAGTATGAATTGATGACCACTAAATTGAAAGTACTTAGTCTTTCACATAGCATTATCTATTCAATAGATGAATTGGACTTTGAAAGAGTTGATGAACTCTAAGTTCAAGTATAACCCAAGAATGTGGGGTGGGGGGGGGGGGGATTAAACAGTAATACTTGCGAACTTGTATGAGAAGTTCAAAACTTGTAGATGCATCATTACTAGATTGCATATACATTCCTAATTGAGAAATTGTGGTGGTAGCTTGTCTCTCAAGTTATATTCCACACACCTCCATGAAGTAAAAAAAAAAAAAAAGTAGAAAGCCCTTATACTATTTTAAAATTATGAGGATGACTCACAACGTGATGTACACTAAATCTAAAATGGATAACATGGGATGAAAGCCGATTATGGCGATTGTTCGGATATGCAAATTGGAATATTTGAAGAATATTCATAAATGTATTGTAATAGTTCAATGTTGAAAATTGAATACCCATGTATGAAATCCACTAATAAAAGTGATTGACTAGTGTAATGATTTAATAGAAATCCTCCAATCATGTTTGGAAATTGATAAATCTTCAGATAAAGCTAGTAAGAAGCATATAGCTTCATAAGAGGATTTCTCAGTTGATGACAATTTGTATCTATTAAATGAATCGATTGTGATAGCTAGCTATATTTAATGAGATGCATAGTCAATCGTAATGGTAAGTCTAGACATATTCATCATAGACATAATACCATAAAGCAGTTGATCTCAAATTGTGCAAACTCGTGAATCAACTAAGAAAAGATTACCAAGAGATCGAGTATATTGCCTATCGAGGGGAATGAGATTAAAACCTACTACATAAGGATCTTTGTAATGGTAACCCTACTTTGTTAACTGGAGATCCCAAGATCTTGGTTCAAGGGAACAATTAAGTTATGAAGATTCAATGAAGCACTTGGGAAAATGTTTCCTAACTCATTCCTATAATATTAAAGTGCTTTATGCGGAATGTTAGAGGTTAAGATACTCTTTTAATGATTTCTATATCTTGATTAGGTCAAGTGGAGTATGGCAGAATACTCCTAATAGGAGGTCACCTATGTAAGTGTGAAGTGGGACTGCTTCAATAAGAATTGTTCGAGACTACAATTCTCTAAACACTTATGAAACCCAAGAATGATTCAAGGCCAAAATGAACCAAGTCCTGAGAACCATAAACAGTTTAGGGAAGACATTGTGCAAGTATTGTTGTCTTGATTTACACCAACGACTG
>CAIGRT010212828.1:0-13116 GCA_903798405.1 Fraxinus platypoda
TGACAATTTCCTTAGTCAAAATCATGTCCTAGTTAAATTGTATTAAGGATTTATCAAGTTGTAATCAAAGTCAAAATATGAGTTATCGAGTTCTAATTGTAGCAAAATAGTAAATGATTGTTAGTATAGGTCTTGAAAGAGTCCAAAATGTCAAAGATATCCAAAAGATAACATACGATCAAGAAAATGCAATTAGAAGTCTAAAGAGTGTCGAAGAGTCGCACGAGTTATGCTTCAAATTCTCAGTTGCAACTTGAAATGCATTTTTCACATAGAAAACATTGGAATTTGAACAAAGTTATTTCTAGAAGAATTGTATCCCTTTAATTTAGCTTTCCAACGTATTTTGATATATCACTTGTCAGAAATGATCATTGCTTTTGCATTAATGAAACAAAATGGAACCTACTTGACCGTTGCAATTGCAAATAATAGATTTTCTAAGAAATAGCCTGGCCATACATGACTATACGTACAATGTGGAGAAGGATAATTCATTTTTAAAATTAGGGACGGACATTGTTCGATTCGGTTTGATTCGGTTCCAAAGAGAACCGAACCGAACCGAACCGAACCAAAATTTTCGAGTATTTAATAAATGGAACCGTTCGGGTTCAATTTTGTTCCGTACCATAATTAATTTTTTTAACATTTGCAACAATACTACATAAATACAACTAATGACATGTTCATTCGTATCTTTTACAAATTAAATGCACTAACTAACATTAAGAATTTAGTAGGAACATCTAAAATAGCAAGTTTTTTGCATACAATCTTTTCCCTTTCAATACAACATTTAAATTTCATCAATCAGGGAGGAGATGATAAAAAATATCGAATGAAAGTATGAAATTGGAAAAGGAATGATAAAAACTTTAAAAAGCCTAGATCTTGAGCTAACAATGAAATTAATAATTGGGCAAAAAAATTAAAACAAAAAATTGAATTTAGAAATTGGGCTGGGTTGGACTGGGTTAGCTAGGCATGGACTTGGCTTGGGAGTTGAAGCATTAATCACTAAATTAGTTAATTTGCTAATTTGTTTAGAAAAAATTAAAATAATTTTTATTAATTCAATATAAAAAATTATTTAGATTCGGTTCTTATTCGGTTCTTGGTTTAGAACCGATAAGCGAGCTAAATTCATCGGTTCTCGATTCAGATACCCGTTCGGGTATTTAACTTATGAAGAACCGCTCGGTTTGGTTCAGTTTGGTTTGGGTTCGATTCGATTCGATCTGATTCGGTTCGGGAGTTTTGTCCAACCCTATTTAAGATCATAGAGTTGAAAAGAGTTGAAGACTTTTCTTCTTCCATGACCAAAACTTTCAGCTCTTTATTCATAATTTTCTTATAACTTTCAAAACTACAAGAATCTTTAGTTAGAGGAGAATAAAATTTAAGTTGTGAAACCCATGTCCCACAAATTTCTTGTCCAAATCTATGTTGTGTTGGTGATGTGGTTTTGCTTTTCTTGATTGATACTCAAAAAGGAAATATCAACTTACTTTTTAGATGGCCACATGCACGAATAGCAAAAAATGCCACATTTCACTAATTTGGATTAGACTTGCCACCTAAAACAATGTCACTGCTAAAAGCAGGTTGACCCCATTGAACCCATATATCTTCATGATTAGTGTTAGTCACCTTTATTATTATTAGTTACTGTTGGGGAGATATGCATGAGAAATATAGCGACGTCGAAGATTAAACGACGATTCCGAGTTTACAAAGAGAGTATGTTGCTTCATTTGACATGTTAATATTTACAAAGAAGTTTGAAGTGCTTTTAGTTTCATAGCTTGAATGTTGAGACATGTTTTGTACACCTTTTTCTCTAATGTTCGGATTCTTCGAAATTGTTGGAGTACCCATGTCGAATACGACATGTGTATGAGTATGAGATATTTATTGGATCCTCTAAATTTCAATCAAACACTTCGTCGTTTTTGCTTCTTCTTCTTCTTTTATTTTATTTTTTCTTTTCTTATTTCCTGTTTCTGCTCTATATAAACCCGGTGTCTCCACTGAGAGGGTGGAGAAAGGAGGCGGCGCTAGGTTTTTTCTTCTTTTCCTTCTTCTTTCTTTTTTCTTTCCATTTTTTTCTTTTTTTTTTCCCCATTGTTCTCTCTCTGTATCGGTGGTTTAGAATTTTGTTTGTATAAAATGATAATGGGTTCCATATAGTGCTACTTAGTGCTCCACTAAGCCAAATTGCACTCAAGTTCTTCATTTTCTATTTTATATAATAATTTTCATGATTGAAACCTAAATCCCAAAATTCTATTTTATTCGTCTTAACCCCTTATTCAATACCCATTTTCTTCTTTGTAAATAATTGATTTTGGTCTATATACTAAGTCCAAATTACAATCAAGTTCCTCATTTTCTATTTTATATAACATTTAGTATTCTCATTATTGAAAACTAATCCCCTAAATTCTATTTTATTCGTCTTAACCCCTTATTCAATACCCATTTTCTTCTTTGTAAATAATTGATTTTGGTCTATTCAAAATGATATATTGGATTAGTAAAAAAATTGAAGTTTGAGACGTACTCATGTACTCGTGTCCCAAATTTGGATTATTTTTAGTCATGTCCCCATATCCTACATTTTAGAAAATAAAAGATCTGATATTTAGATACGTACCCGTACTTAATAACCGTACCCGAGTTCGAACATCATAGCCCCTTTTCATAGTTTAAAATATCTCGCCTTTCGAACTGACCATTTACACTCATTTCTTTTCTAATTTTCACTTAATATTTCCTTATGTGGTTATCCGTTCTCTAAAGGTCAAGGATCTTGCTGAAAAGGCACGGGCGGGAAAACTTAAGCCAAATGAGTTTCAAGGTGGCACATTCAGGTGACAACATCTCCCATATGATCTCAGTATGCATGATCGATTAGCCATTTCTTTCCTAAAATATAATAGATATTGTGCTCCTTGTGCAGCATTTCAAACTTGGGGATGTTTCCTGTAGATCATTTTTGTGCAATTATAAACCCTCCACAGGTTCTGTCTCTCTCTCCCAAGCACAAAGATAACTTTAACATTCTGGACCCTGGTTTTCACAGAATTAAGTAATGGTATCACCTCTTAACCCATGGGGCCAAGAGATGCATATATTTTTCCCAGATAGGGTGACATGTAATTTACTAATATTTTGTAAGCATCATGTATAACTTGGCCATTTCTTTCTTGTAGGCTGGTATTCTTGCTGTCGGTAGGGGTAATCAAGCTGTTGAACCAGTTGTTGGAGATGAGTATTTTACCATTCTATCTTTTGATTGTTGAGCTCTCATCTTTCAAGGGGTCGAGAAGCCTGGCGTTGTCACAAGAATGAATTTAACATTGTCTGCTGACCATCGTGTTTTTGATGGAAAAGTTGGAGGTATGAAGCACCAAAGATTTAATTTCCTTTTTAAGATTGGTATCCCACCAAAAAAGAATAAAATTATTACTATTTTTCTTTCGAAATTATTCTCATGAAATCAAAGATATTTCTGTTTCATGTGTCGGGTAGTTGGCCATTTAATGGAGGCGAAACACATTAATCATTATGTAATCCCCAACTTTGGTACAAATCATCTTTGCATCATTAGGAAAATAAAGATTCTAATTTCTAACTTGATAAGAGTAAGAAAATGCCAAATTCTTGACTCAGGGATAGGTAGGGGTGTCACGAGCCGAGCCGATATTTGGAGCTTGGGCAAGGCTCGAGTAAAAATGTATCGAGCTTTTTTTTTTTTGTCGAGCCGAGCCGAGCTTTTGTTTGGCCAAAAATTTTCGGCTCGACCTGAGCTTTCTGCTCGGGCCTTTACAAGCCGAGCAAGCTCGATTTTTTTCCCTTTTAAAAAAATAAAAATAAAATTCAACTGTGACAACTGCTTGTGTTTTGTAGGCAGCTATATTATTTTTTAACTTTTTATTTTTTTTTTATAACTGGCTGAGTTGGCTCGGTGAGACACTCGGGCTGGCTTGGGCTCGAGCCTTTGCCCCAAAATGGAGCTTGGCCTGAGCCTCGGCTCGGTGGTTCCAAGCCACGGGCTGTCTGAGCCGGCGAGCCATTTTACCATCCCTAGGGATAGGTGACCTTTTATTATGAAGTTGGACCACATTCCTGTACTCTTACATTAATACACGGGTAGCTAGAGACGACTGGCTTTATTACCAAAAAAAAAGACATACTGCAGAGGTACAAAGCATGTTCCTGTCCTGATATACGTACTAGAAACATGCGATACTACAACCGGCGTCACCCCATGAGTTTGTTGTACAGAGAGAAGAGACTTGAGTACTATGGTTTTCTGAAAGAACAACATATGACAAGTGGAATTGGTATGTCTAGTCTTCAAGTTCAATGATTTTCACCACGGATGCATCACCAACTTTCTGGCAAACAACAACTCGATCATGTGGTTTTATAACACCGGATGCCTTGCCATGATCCAAAGCAACCTTCAGTACTGACTCATTTGTTGCACTTGCAGGCTCAGCCTGCAGGATAAAGCCTGAATCAATGATTCGCAATAACAAAAGCAAGCTTCGGAACTAAAAACAGAATTTCCAAGAAACTGGAACCAAATATTCTAATCAAAATTTGCGCAGGCGAACATCTATTCTGTCTTCGAAATTGAATATTTCAAGTAGAGCAGCTACTCTAATGAAAAACCATCTATCTGTTGGGTACAGTTTGAATAAATAATGACCGGATAGTTTTGCAGCTGATCCCCACTTCGACCAAGATCCTCAAGGAGAATTTTAAGTCAAAGCTTGCTTTTCACTTACATGGAGACTAACAGACATGTTTGAATTTTAATTATCTCAAGCTTCGCTTAAAGGCACCATGCTTGAAATTCTATTACTTTCGCCCTGTTTGAGCCACCACCTTTTTTTTCATTCTCATTCTTCTACTCATTTTCAATCACATATTTTTCAATAAAATAATATTTTCCATCACATCAATAACTTTTCTTTCTTTTTCAACCACATATTTCACATCACATCAACAGTAAAAATGCATAGCTTCTTGATTTTTTGAAAATAAAAGAAAATTCTATCAATATGATTATTTAAGCTTGGGAATTCAATAAAATAATATTTTCCATCACATCAATAACTTTTCCTTCTTTTTCAACCACATATTTCACATCACATCAACAGTAAAAATGCATTCTTTTTCCAAAAATGTGCACCAAACGGGAGCTTTACATGCATTTTCCCGTCGAGTTTGTCATTGACCAATTACTATAGGGTAAATATGATGTTAATCTGAAAATCAAGGTGGATTACGATAGAATATAACATGCACTAGACATTTAATTGAATAACATCTGAATACTAATCCCTGACATCTTAGACAACAATTTCTAAGCATTATTGAAGCATGCATAATCAGGGGAATATAAAAGCATGTAGAAGTAGAACTGTATTGTACATGTAAGCTAAACAGATACCATAACTCAGTCTGGAAAAGTCTCATCAATAGCCTTTCCAAACATTGAATTCGATATCTAGTAGTTCTAATTCTTCCCAACGTACATATTTAGGGGAAGTAATCATCAAAATGCAGAATACAGGGGTGATCTAAGTGGCTTCCTTTTCTAATAAAAAATAAATATGAACAAGGAAGATATCTTACAGGATGTCGAGGATCTGCAAGCATTGGGAAAAGGCCTCGGACTATTAGAGATTGCCTTGCCTGCGAATAAGATCACTTTGCACCGTAAAATACCAGAATTGCGTTTGCCAAAAAAAATAAAAAAATCAGTTTATATAATGGGAAATGAAAAGACAAAAATGAAATTTTGCATGAATAAGATTAAACACTATGTTTTACAGTTGCTTCATAACGAAAGTTCAACATAGATAAAAGCAACCAACAGTTTCTCCTCGTTCTTGTGTGTACACAACAGATCCAAAAACATTACAAGCATAAAATACAGAGCGTTGTGTATAGAGTATAAAAACAGAGAGTTGTATTTATAGGAGTACAAATATCATAGCACAAACATGAAAGCAGCCACTTTGGAGTAACACACTGAAATACTGGATATTTTCTCTTAGCATACAATCAGGTGAAGATAAGTGTTGAACCACTTAAACTATTAGAGAGGGCTACATGATTATCATTTAAATATTGCCTTCAAAGTGCCCCCTCACATGTAGGTGCAATTCATTTTTTCCCCATCAAAGCCCAGACACATGCACTATTTTCACTAGATGGATGGTCGCGAGACTTGAACCCATGTTGCACTTTGATCTAAAAGTTTAAACTCATTAGAAAGTGCTACATGTATATCAATTAAATATTGTCTTCATGAAATTATGTTTGTTAGTTGTTCGATCCATTTCTAATATGGGTTTTGCTACTCGTACATAAAAAATGTACATAATGGATTATATAATATGATGTGGAGGGAAAATGTTGGATGAAATAGTTGATTGTGTTTTAAATTGGAAAAATGGTAGAGTGTCATATGGTATTATATAATCCATTATGTAAATCTTGATGTACGGTAGCAAGATCCTTCTAATATACCTTAGCAGAGTTGATATAAAACTGGATAGTTTTGATCAGGTGCTTAGTGTACATAAAATTCTGATAGCCATCTTGAAGCACAAATGCCTTATCTCCTTACTGGTATTACTACCCCATCTTGAAGATACTAACAATTGTAATAGGCAATATGTCAGCCAGATGACAATAGAACCACTTGGGTAACCCAGACCCGGCTCTTTAGAAAATCACCATAGGCTAAACCCATCAAATAGCAGTTATTAAAAATGTTGAAAGGCAGACAGCTTAAGAATAATCAAGCTGAACATAACCATATCAAGGAAATGAGTAAATTTCTCCTAGCAGTGCATCATTGTATGTAGTTCGTCATCAGATATAGCACAGTTAACATCCACAAATAAAAATAATACATCAGCTAAAATTGTTCTCTTCATATCATCCATATAAAATTTTAAGCAGCCTAGCAATCAATGCAAATGGTTCATAATAGATAAAAGCAGAACAGAATATGTTTTTCACTATATACCCACGTGTAACATAAAATACCTCAAAAGCACCACTAAAGGTCCAGCGGATTTGATTTGTCTTCAGGCGAGGAATGACAACAGATAATACAGGCATTGTAGGCCTGTACTTGGCTATTAATCTGCATTGTGGGAATTAAGATTAGGAATTTAATAACACGTGAATGATAGAATCGACTTCACAGCATTGTCAGAATATATACAGATATAAAATCCAATTTCTTGAAGATGTGCAACAATTGGACATTTCATTTTGATATTGTTACTTTCAACCACAAATTCACATTGCTGACCAACATGTACATGCATATCTCTCACGCACGTGCACACACCCAGAGAGAGAGAGAGAGACCTTGCAGCTCTTCCCGATGACGTGAAGCAGATAATTACAGATGCCTTCACCTTGATGGCAGCTCGTACCTATATCAAACAAAAGCAGTATATATGTGATTTCAAGTGAAGAACTGCTTACTGAAGTAAAGCAGGTTTTATTACACAGTACGTAGCCAAACACACATTAATTAAAGAGCAAAGAAGTGCAATTTGCAACTTACTGCAGAGGAAGCAATTGATTCTAAGTGGGTCATAGGTTCGCCAACATATTTAACAGTCTTCTTGAAGTAGAGATCCTGATTATAAACCTTTTCTGCCTGCACAAGAAAGCATGTTGAGAAATTGTATCCAAAGCAAACAAATTGGTTCTTCAAATTTCCAAATTTTGCCATTTGGCAGTTTGACAGTGAAGTCAGGAAGAAAGCTGGGGAAGACCTCTGATCAGAACATCATCCGTAGGACTGATACACGAGCAAAATATCTTTCTACTTCTTGAACTGGAGAGACAGATTTATCCTTTTCTTGATTGAGGGTTTAGAAGAGACAAGGGAGACGTAACGAATTTAACGGTGATGCTGATTAGCAAGGACAATGAAAATAGAATAAACTTCACCTCAGCACAAATTTTACCAACAACTGAAATGGTATCAACAGGGTATAATCCACGGAGGGTCTCTGCACCTAAAAGAATGGCATCGCAGCCTGAAACAATGGAGAAGGATAGAAGATAAGTTTTCAAGTTGCCATTGTAATAGCTATCATATATAATGTATGCGCAGACAAAATGATCTCTCATAGTTGCAAACAAAAGAACATGTGTGAACTTTCTGCAGACACTCAGAAACTAATCAGAAAATCAAGGTTCCATTCTGAGAACTGAAAGATACCATCCAAGACAGCATTGGCTACATCAGTTGCCTCAGCACGAGTGGGTCTCAAGTTATCAGTCATACTGTCTACCACACGAGTGACCACAGCAGGCTTCCCAGCCATATTGCACTTGTGAACAGCTGCCTTTTGAAATAAAAATACCTGAATGCATTAAAATGTTGTCAGAAACGGGTGATAAATGGTTCACCAACACTACAGTGATTGCATGAAGAATGCAGACATATCAACAAGAAGCCATAAGGATTTTCAGAGGAAGCCCCAAAATAACAGAAAAGGGAAAAGGATGTGTTGGTGTTTGTTCTTTCAGAAACCTTGATCTTGTAGCCATTATCATCTACTTTCCGCTCATTCTGTACCACGTGTACAATTCTACATTTACTAATCGAAGTGTAGCACTTTAATGTAAAAAATTTCTACGTATTTTCATATCTTTCTTTTTATGTTTTACAGGGTTTGGGGGGACTCTGATGGAGGCAAATGAGTATCTATTTGCCAAGAAGCAAATTATCAAGTTAGTATATTCAAATTTGAAATGGACCTTCTCTGGGGGAAGATCTATCCCTAGATTTCCACGAGAGAGGATGATGCCATCTGCTTCTTGGAGGATCTCATCAAAATGGGTCAACCCCTGCAAAAGAATGTAAGGAAAATAAAGACGAGATACAATTTCAGATTAAGATTAACATGCAGCTTCTTTCGAGATCATTCAAAAAAATTAAACAGGCTTCTAACCTCTACATTTTCGATCTTTGCAAAAATCTGGGTTTGACTGAGGTCACCCAAGTTAGAAAGAAACTCACGAGCCTGCAGACCAGAAAAAAGGCCCAATACCGCTTATTAGATACCAAATTGCAATAATCATAAATACATAATTTTTAATGCCTAATTTATTTTGCGCCTGATATTCAAAAGAATATAAAACAAAAATGATTAGAAAGACAATAATATAAACCAGAAACACTCCTTACATGTCTAACATCCTCTGCATGTCGTGTATATGAAAGTGAGAGGAAGTCTATGTTGTTCCGAACTCCCCAAGTGCTTATAACCTAAAGTTGTTACAGGGATCATGTAAAATCTAGATAAAAAACCAAAATTGTTTAGAGACAGTTTCAAAAGCAAAATAAAGCCACATGAGAAAGTAGTTGTTTCCAAGAGCTGCACATCACTACATGCTGGAACAGACATGAAATCTTAGGTCTTGAAAAATCCTGAATAAGCTTTCAATTGGTTATAGCATAGCTTACCTCCTTATCTTTATCAGTGAGAGTAGGAAGATCAATGCGAATCTGAGACACGTGTAGTGTGTACAATGACCCAGCCAAGGTGGCAGAATTCTTAATCAGACAAACCACATCTTCCTCTTTCACCTCAGTTACCTGCGCGGTAGTAACTCCATTATGCATCAACGTCTATGGAAAAGTCACATTGTGATCCTTCATTGACATTGATAATCAGGAGTTGATGTTCACTCATCCAAATCTTTAGCCTAGGATCAACAAAAAGAATAAAAGTAGATCCTAGGCCAATCTACATCTACTATAGTAACATAATGGACCGGAAACCAGTAATAATGGACTTAAGAAATCAAACATTCCCGAGAATCAACAACACACAAAATATTGACAGGTGGTGCACAATCTCCAATGTTTCCATACCTCCAGCCATACAGAAGTTGTTTCACTTCCTGTGAACAAGTATTGACCAATGAAAATAGTATCTCCTGGCTTTACTGCCTGCAAGGTAAGAAAGGTTCGGTTAGATTGTAACAGAAAGTCATGATGGTGTCCATCTGTGCGCAACAATAGAAGCTTGTATTATCAAGTGTTAGAATACATGATTGATCTGAAGGTTGCAACTTGCAACCTTAAGCAAAAATGTGAAATCCACATTCTAGCACAGACACAGGCAGGGGCGCCAAGTACAAAAGATATTATCTTCTTTACCGAGTCATTGTATCAAATAAAACAGACAGATATAAAGGAACTAATAGAGAAAAATCAAACACGTTGTACAAAAATATATAGAGCCTGTTTGAGCCCCATTTCTTGCCCAAAATGCATTCTGGAATAGTATTTTGATGGAGAATGTGTGGTAAAAAAATAAGGAAGATTTTGGGTCTACGTGTAATATAATTTCATTGAAGAATGTGTGATTGAAAATGAGAGAGAGAAAAATGTATTTTGAAAATAATGGAGACCAAACAAGGGTTTAGTATCGTGCTAGCGTGCATGATATAGTTCTACTGCTTCAGCCAAGGATTAACTCCGGAGAGGTTCTCCATTAACTTACAAAAGTTAATTATTCACAGTTAATTACCCTATTTCTAGGACTTAATCTTACTAAATGTGCAAGTACAAATCTAGCTTATGTAAAATTATCCACTTGTAATGTCGTAGAATTTGCAACAGAGATTTCACGCCAATATTATTACCTTTGATAACCCACTAAAATTAATGGGGAGCAAGTTTGAAGTAGCTTCTTTGCCCAGATCAGGTGTTAGAACAACAAGGGAATCTGCCTGAAGTGAAATAGGATGTACAGATTCGTTGATAACTTGTAGCTCTGGACCCACAGTGTCCAGCATAACCTGTTAACAGAAAGAAAATTAGTGGGTCACAGGTCACACTACCTGGAAGTTAATTCTTCGTTTACAGCACCAAAAATGGAAAACACAAAAGCACAGGAAATTTCAAGCTTACCGCACAGAGCTTTCTTGTGCTCTTGATGGACCCTTTCAAATTCTCTAAAGTCTCTTGGTGAAATTCAGCATCACCCCACGAAAAATCAAACCGTGCCACTGTTAATTTAAAAAGTGTATCACAAGTCAGTAGAGTAAAAATTCAACTCTTATACTTGCTTCATTGTAGCCATTAAGCATGTGTTGAATTAATAATGAGCTTTAGGAAGAAAGAAACTGGAAATCGTTATATTTGAACTCTTAATGCACAATAAATGAAGCTTTCAGTCCAAACTAAAAACTTTAAACTAATGCTCGCATATTAAATACAATTATAGAAGCTTCTGTTTTCAATCTCATTACACACAGAGAGAGAGAGAAGGGGGAAGGGGGGGAACTGTAAAGAAAACAAAATTCAATAATTCGTACTCTCTCGGTGATCCTGCTTTTGTACTTCATTAAATAACCAAACAGAACTCAATGTGATTTAAATTTCAATAATCATAACAGTAGGAAATACAACAGAATAACGAAATTACCAGACATTCCAGCTTTAAGGCATCCTGAAATAATTTCAACGGATCGCGATTTCGGCCCGAGCGTCCCTACTATCTTCGTCATTGCAGGAAAAAAATTCTGCAGAGAAATTTCCATTTCCACTTAAGAATAACAGAAATATGTAAAACTTTTACAAGTTCAATCAGAAATCAGATAGAAAACATTTAGCTATGGTAAAATGGGGAAAAACTGACAGGCTTTGATGGCTCGAGGATTGAAGCCATCCGTATAGGCTCTTCAAGAAGCAAGTGGCTCGACACCATTTTTTCCGATCAGTGAAGAAGCGATCAGTCAAGTGTTAGTTTAAGTGGCGGAGGATCGACGGAATCTGTGGTATGTTTGCTTGATCGGTGAGGTGAAGAAAAGACAATTATTTAAAAATTCGGGCATCTATTAGTAATATTATTTTCCAACTTGTCCCATTTTAAATTCATGTAAAATCTTAACAAGTCGGATACTTTTTCGGGCATCTTTTGTGGGTCCCGCTCCACGCGAAAGTGTGGACACTCTTGTACCAATTTTTACGTACACCAATAATTATTCTACTTTTCAATTCTTGGTTGTTTTTCGAATAAGTTAAACAATTATGCGACATGTACATTATTTTTTATGTCATTTCTTATACTTTGTAATTGTCACGTGACAATACATTATTGAACAATTTAAATTTTTGACAATTTTTTCCCTTAATCAACACTTGACACCACTTGTAATGTCAACAAAAGAGTGCACATAACGTTTTCCTAAGTTAAATTTACTTTTAAATTAAATATAAAATTTGAAGTTGTTTGTATTAATCCCCCTTTATTTCAACTTAAAAAGTAAATTAAAAGTCGACATTTAGTCCTTGTTTGATAATTATTAAAACAATTTTTTTTTCTTCTCAAATTCATTTTCAACCATGGACGGATCTACTAGGGATAGTGGGGTCTACTGCCCGCTNATAAAATTTGAAGTTGTTTGTATTAATCCCCCTTTATTTCAACTTAAAAAGTAAATTAAAAGTCGACATTTAGTCCTTGTTTGATAATTATTAAAACAATTTTTTTTTCTTCTCAAATTCATTTTCAACCATGGACGGATCTACTAGGGATAGTGGGGTCTACTGCCCGCTCACTTAAAAAAAAAGTCAAGATTTTACACAAGATTTAAAAAAATCCCTATAATTTTCAATTTTGCCCCCAAAACCTACACATATTCATAATAAAATACTTTATATGTAAACAAAATTTTTTTCCTACTCTTTAACTATACATTTTTCAAAATTCACTATTTCATAACTTATTTTTTCCAAAAAAAATCTTTTTATGGTTGTCAAATATGGACTTAATTTTAATTACATATTTCATTAGACCTACAATTTTTCAATAATATATCCAATCAACTTTTATCTAAATGTACTAGATTTTTAATTTTTATTTCCAAACAGGGAATTATTCATGAATGTTACTTCTCCATGAAGACTGATCCCTATAAAAATATTCATGAATGCCTATTAAAAATTCCCTGTTTATTGGATTTTTATAGGCATTCATTTTTATAGTCTTCATGGAGATTTTTTACTTCAATAAAATAAAATATTTTAAATGTAAATTC
>CAIGRT010212862.1:0-14674 GCA_903798405.1 Fraxinus platypoda
AAAAAATTATAGGTCACAGTTTATCTATCGATCACATATTTTCAAATTTGTTGGTCACAAATTATCGAATTTTAATGTCACGGTATAATGGTTAGTCACAATAAACCAAATAGTTGGTCACATACACCAAACACCCCACCTTCAATCCCGATCCACCACCAATACTTGATGACAAATTAACCAAATAATTGGTTACAAACGTTATCCCACCACCACCGCCCCCACCAACAACACAACACCACCACTGCCACCACCAACACACCACCATCGACGGAAACGACGCCATGACTATCACACACATCGCCTTCGCAACCCCCCACAAACTCCTGCTCCAACACCACACACCACCTCCGCCTACAACTTCAATCAACCACCAACAGCCAACACTCCACAAACCGCCATCACCTCACATCGTCGTCGCTGCCTCCACCATTTTCAGCCCCCACCACAACTACCATTTCCAACAACAAATAAGATCCAAACCAGTCTCGCCACCATCACTGCGACCACCAGATCCGCCACGACCACCATCACCTCCATCACCGTGACCATACCTCACCGCAACCACCAGATCAGTAGCCCAACACAGCTAACACTCCACAACCACCTTACCGCCATTAACGCGACCACACCTCACCGTGACCACCAGATCTGCCACCCAACACAGCCAACACACCACAACCACCGTAACCTCACAGCCAACACTCCACAACCACCACCATTTGCAGCCACTACCACAACTAGCATTTCCAACAACAAACCGGTTCCGCCACCATCACTGCTACCACCAGATCCGCCATCACCGCGACCACCATTCTTGCGGGTTGCTGCATCGACGATTGTAGTAGAGAGATGACGGGTTGCTATAGTGGCGACGACGACGATGGATTGACAATAGAGAGACAGCGGTAGGTTGTCAGAGTTTGAATGGGTCGTCAGTTGCCGGAGAGAGAGAAAGGAGAGAAATGAAGAGGGAGAAGAGGAAGAGAAATGAAGAGAGAGAATGGAGAGAAATGAAATAAAATTAGGGTTTGGGTGAGTATAATATTTAATTATTAATTCAATACCCGAATTTTGATTAAAAATTCTTCACACCTGATTTTTAAACTCTGAAGTTTAAACACCTAGATTTATGTAATTTCCACTATTTTAATTAGGATTCAACGCGATCCTGTAAATTTTAGTATTGAGGTGGAATAATTATTTTTAGCACTCTTGTAGGTTTATATAGAGACTATTTGAAATGAAAGTCACAACTTGTGGACCACATACAGAATTCAAACAGCAAAATCGATTACCTTAATTTCGGTGAACGATTGGCGAAGTTCGTCTTCAAGTACAATAACTAGCTTCGCGAAACACCACCTCCTATATCCGGATTCTTCAATAGCTTCGAAATCCCCCTTATACGGAAATCAGTAGCTGCAGGCAGGAGGTTTGTTTTTGAAGCACATGAGATTTCACGTTCAAGTGGGTTTGAAGCAGAGAATATGGATATGTTTTTAATATTGGGTTGGATCAGTTTAAGTGAGTTTAAACTCGAACCGAACCGATCTGACCTAAATAATTTTATACTAATTTAAAACCCAATCCAACCCCTTTTTATTCTAAACCGATACAACCCGACCCGATTCAGGTTGGGTTGGTTTGGTTTGCGATTTTCGGTTTATGGGCCAGCCCTACTGGTGGTTGTATCGACTCAAGTTTACCAGATGACTTTTCACCTGGAATATCTAGCAAATATATAAAAAAAATTATTTCTCTAATTTAAGTTCAGATTATGTACTTGAAATTGAGTAAATTTCTAATAAAAATATGAAATATAAAATCTTTTTAAGTTAGAAACGTTATTTAGTCTCTGTTTGGGTTTCATTTTTCCAACTCACTTTCAATCACACGTTATTCCATAAAATAATGTTAACACATAAATCCCAAACATTTTCCTATTTTTTAACAACACATTTTCCAAAAAATCACTATTCCAATATTTCCCCCAAAATTTCATTTTAATGGAGCCAAACAGGGGCTTAATGCCCAGCACGTGCAAAGTTAGAAGCATTGGTCCACCAGTTGACCCCATTAACTAAAGGGGAGCCGTTACCTTATGGTTGAGCCGAAGAGGCGAGAAATTGTACTAAACAACACTGTGTGCACCAAACATGTCGGATTCAATCCCTTTTGATGGCCATTCAGAACAAGAATTATCATGGCTTATGATTCATTTTGTGGTCTTTTCCCAGGTTGAGTAATAGACTGTGTTTTCATACAAAATATTTGTGGACTGTATTTTTTGTTGCAAATTTGTAGTCTGTTTGCACATGTCAATTTCATCACCTATCAAGCAACAATTGGGGCCAACATAACTGTCTAATAAATGGCAACCCAACTTATTAATTTGTCACGCAAGAATGTGAGGTTGGCCATGGAATTATTAAGGAACAATGCGTCCCAGTAAGGGAGTGGAGGGCGGCCATACATGTAGGCAACAACAGCACCAGCTCAACAGCAGTACGACCCATGTATCGAATCTTTCTGTTTGCTTACCCAATTTGCTTCTAACCGCTCATCCCTTCAATGACTGACAAGGATGCCATGTGCAATAAATGCACATTTGGTGAAAGTATCAAAACATGATAAGATTAGACCGTACAATCCATCTTAGCAAACGAACCATATATATTTGAGGATAAGATGCATTTCACTATCTTGCAAACACACGTACAAGTCACAACGAATGAATAAACATGTTTACTTTTGAATTGTAACTGGAGAATTTGTTGCTTACTTCAATCTTAAGAGGTCCACACTTGAAACTCATGAAACCACCTGCAAAACAAACATATCAATATCACATTTAGTACCAATCACCAAAAGCATGCTAATGCATTGCAAGTAATTTTTTCTCGCATCAATATGAAAATGCAACATTATGCAATAACCGCAGTGTGCAAGGCAAAACCGGCATTTGAGGGGTGCCGGGTGCAGAGATCATACTTGCTGTCACCATAGAAACCAAGTGCATGTTCTATACGCAATATTGGGCATTATAACGAACTAGTTTTTAGCTCTTTTTTTCCTTAGTACTATCATATCATCTTCTACCGAACACGCCATAAAAGTTCAGTTTTAGAATAATACAGAAGGCGCCACGAAACTTCTACAACTTGATAGGGAGAGGAATTTAAAGAAATCACACATGTAAAATATGTAATTGCAATTTACCATGCAAATTATTCTTTTTCTTTCATTTCTTTGTTCCCTTTTCCTACCAAGTATTTCGCGTGCATGTTCTTCAAATGAAGCAATTTATCTCTAATCCCTCGATTTTCATTAGTAAAATAGCAGCTAAAAATGTAGAAGGTACTATGACTTACCTTGGAGACTAAATATACCAGGTAAACAAGCATGTACTGAAAAGGACAGCATGATTAGAAAATCCCAAAGTAAGAACTGAAGGAGCATTCAGAAAGTTCTAGAAGTGAACAAAATTTGATGAGCAAAATAGTATTTTTTTTCTAGTTGACACATTTGATGCCAAAGAGAAAAGTAAATAAGAATGACAGTGTCATTAAAAAAATTCTTACGTATGAAATAAACAAATGTGGAAAAGAAATTGAAACATTACTTAAAGAATTAAATTGATCTGGTGATATAGAGTACAAGAAACTCAATGATTTACTATCCACAAATGATAAGGTATCTAGTGCATAAATGGCATGCAGTATTCAAAAGAATTGCTTCTTAGTACTGTCCAATCCAATCAAATCCTCCCTACCAAACAGGCTACTCAAGCTTCCTAAGGACTTAGGCTTTGCTTCGGCATCCTAAAATCATTAAAAGAGCAATGTTTGAAAAATATGACAATTTGGACACTTTCATCTGGGTAAGCCTTATATGGAGAGAAATCCAAAGGGATCCATGAATAGATTCATCTATACCCAGTGGCTGGCAGAGATATCGGAGCTCTGTTCGTAGTGAACTCCAGCGAATGGCTAGTTTGTTTGGCAGGGAATGCAAATTCCTCGAATGAGTACCAGGCTTATTGACTTGGAGTTGATGACAATTGAGAGGCTAGTCATCAGGAAAAGAAACTCGCAATATCCTTGCAATCAATGTGTTAAGCCCCCTTATGTACATAATGGAATATCACAAATCATACAACTTAATTAAGCATAATTTTTAACACTAATTTTTCCTCCACCACAACATAAGAAGTTAACTGCTGGGATAGCGAATTGTACATCAATTCTCGTTTGGAACTTTGGTGCTCATCCTACAAATAGCTTGATTTTAACTCTATCCAGTAACCATGGAGACTGTGTGTCAAAAACAGTGGAATGGCACACACAACTTTGGGATATTCAACAAGACATGTTAAATGATAGGCTATAACGAAACTAATAAATATCTGCCTCGTCCTTTTGAGCTTACGCATATCACCTGAATAAACATGCAAACTGACACGAGCACCTGCAAACACCCGCACACACAAACAACCACGGAGACGTTCTAGACCTGGGAATCCAATTAACCAAGTAAATGTCTTGAAGAAAGCATATAACCAGCAAGAGTTTACAAAAAGTACCATACCCTTATAAATCAATATTAGATGAACACATCATATAAAAAATTGCAAACGAGAGCGTATCTGATGAGAAAGCCTTGATACAGGATGACAGAACATGGATGCTATGTATTTGTTTTACAAACATGTATTGACAAGTACAAAAAGCTACCTGCTAAAATTATTCTTGTCGATCACAATCTGACTTCTTCCCTTGAAATATGCTGGTGTAAACTAAGATTATAGTGCGTTTTCAATTTCACTTCATCTCACACATATCAAGGCTCAACATACTAAGGTTGGGTTGTCTTGCCTAAGAACTCGAGACCCTCTGTACGACAACTCATAATCTTCCGAAAGACCTCCCTTAACTGGCGTTCAAGTGGATCCAATCCACTCTTACAAACTTCACAAACTAACGATAACTCGCGTGCACACTCTTTCACGTCTTCCTTCTGTTCCTCTGTTAGTGGAAACTGAGCAGAATCAACCAAGTCTGTTATCTGATGCACACACTTCTCTATTTGACAAATTTCCTTCAACAATCCACTAGAATTTCGATGTTCTCGTTTTTTAGACTCGTCCATAATCCGACCATGAAGCAAGAAAAATGGTGCACTCCACGAGAATTGTCGTGGGATTGCAAAAGGAATTTGGATGCTACGGTCTTGACAAGGGATTACTGCAACAAGAGCCCATAAAACGAACATAAGAACAAAGCTCATAGTATAGATTATCATTGCCAAACCATTAGTAGCTGCAAGTTCATTTCCACGGGGAAGAGCCAGATTGTTCGCAATTGACTGAAGTTGCTTCGATGCCGACCAAGAATGAGACACACTCCAAGATAGTGATCTTGAGTGCCCTGATGAACGGTTATGACGATCCTTACCTTTATGGCGTCCAAACGACCGATTTCGATTTGAAAAAACACCTCCTGTATCTTTCTCGTCTAGCATCACAAGTGCCAAATCCATCAAGGCTTTTCTTGCTCGACGAAATTGACCTTCACCTGTCATCCTTTGTCGATCATCCAAAGCACATGTAATGATATCTAAATGCTTCTGCCATAGTCGAATCTTCTCAATACCATCACGACTTGCATTGCAAATATCTAGTGCCTTAATTGCCCGGTCAAAGAATTCAGTAACAAGCCTATCTGCAGGAGGTTTTGAGAGCTGAGCTTTGTTGTTTGTCAATATAACTTTAAACTCCTCCTGACAGCTAATGAATGCATCTAAAAGCTTCTGAATCCATGATATGGAGAGAAGTTCCTCAGGACTAACTGCAGAGAGATCCTTGAACTGGGAGAAAACATGTCTCTGAAAAGAATCCACCTCTTGAGCACTAGAATCATGGATTGCTTCCATGGAGTGAATATGATCATCTCTAATACCCAAAATTGGGCGACGAAAAGAAGCAAAAGACATAGAACTTTGATTAGCCGATGAAGGCATTTTCAGATAAAACGCCTTTGAACTCCTTAAAGAAGTGTTTTTAATTGTGAGAAATATTGTAACCCCAGTCGTATTTAAACCAGATAAACCTCAATTCAGTATCAGGGAAAGACCTTCAAAATCCAATAACCAACAGCTAGAAATTTACAAGCACCACTTTCTTCTCAACTGAATTCCCAGATTAAAATCTGCAAAAAAACTCAGAAATTTCTCTATAAAAAGCCTCAAGTATAAAATTTTCAACGAAATCCCAAATTATAAAAATTTATAACACCCCTTCAAACCGAATCTTTTTCTTCATGAACATAACATCCAATTATAATTAAATAGGTAGCTCGAGCAAACAACAGTTGAACAGAATAAATCAATAACATCCACTAAAATCAACCAAATACAATCAGAATAATCACAGAATCTTAAAATTCAAGATTGTTGAAAAGCCTCAAAATCCAAAAATATTAGACAACATGCAAAACCCAGATCAAGAATTGTCTCAAGAACAGATCTCTTGCAAAGGAATCCAAAAATTTAAAGAAATCAAGGGTCGGCTCCAAATGGAAACCATATATTTAAGAACTGCAATAACGTGAAAAAAAATTAAAGAAAGATTGTACCTTGATGAGTAATTTGTGTATTATATGTACAGACATAAATTTTAAAGGGAAAAAATGGAAGATTTGAAGGGAGAAAGAGGAAAGAAAAAGGAACCCAGCGAACCCCTCGGCTTTGGTCTGGCAAAAGTTAAAGAGGTTCACAAAAAGAAGAAGCGCATACAAGGAAGAGGGTTATTCCTCTCTGCCAGGGGCCAGCTGGCAGTGTAGCACTGTCCCAAGGAAGAAATGTTGGAAAGAAGAGAGAGAAACACCTGTGCATAACCAAATGTTTATTTTGCCCTTTTCACTTTTCTTTTATTATTTTCCTTTTGATACATATACTTTGTCTTTGCTTCCATTTACACCCTCTTACTTTATTTTTTTTCCTTTTTCAAATTCATCTTTTTAAATATATCTTGAACATTTCTAGTTTGTTGATAACATTTTTGAAGGAAATGTAGAATGAAAAGAATGTTTAAAAATTATAATTTTCAAATAAATCATAGAAACCCGCTCTTCAAAAAAAAAAATTCATTTTCTTTTCTTCAATAGCTGTTTCTTTCTTTTTAATTAACATTAAATCAACTCTTTATGAGGAGTGGTACGTCGATAAAAATTGGACTAATATCAATGAAAATCGTACATATAATTTGGGTTGGTTTTGATACTTTTTACACTTCAAAATAAAATAAAATTGAGACTTTAAATTATTGTGTAAATTTTTAATTTTCATTTTTATATTGGTATTTATGATAATCGACTTTAGCAGGATGAAGAAGGAATTAAAAAAAATTAGTTAGGTGTTTGGTAAGCAATTATTTTATAATTGTAGCTCTCAAAATCTATATTTTAGCTTTGATAAATAAAAGAACTTTATTTCTGTGCGCGTATATTACAAATATGAAAATGGCAATGATTGTAATGATGTATATATATATATATATATATATATATATATTTTTAGACAATATATTATTTCAATAAAAGATCTTCTAAATCTCGAAATTTACAAAATTAACAATGTGGATAGAGATTTTTTATCGATTTTCATTTAATTATTATTTTTAGAATTTTTATTTAAATTACCAATAAAAGATTTTTTAGTATTATATAATTTTTTTAGAATTTTTAAATTTTAGAATATGTTTTTCAGAATTTTTTATTTTTTGAATTTATTTTTAAAATTTTTTATTTTGAATAAATATTGAATTTTTATATTTTTATAATATATTTTTTAAACGCTTATTGTTATTAATGCATAAAAAATGGGAATTAAGAACAATATTGTTATTAAAATATTTTAGGAACATTTATATTTTTATCATTTTTGACTGAACAAAAATGAGCCAAAGAGCATAATTTTATTAGTTTGGTAAACCACCCCTAACTTATAGGTTGTTAGCTATGCATTTTAATATAAATCAGTAGCATGTAGTGTATATTTTTATGATACAATATAAGGACAAAATTATAAATGACATATTTAGTTTGTAAAATTGTACTATATAAATTCTATTTAAAATGTGCACTAGTAACCGGACGAATCTCTTTTGCTATAAACTGCAATGAAAGCTTCACTTCTTGAAGTCGAAAGGATCTTTCGAGTAATCTTCTAAATACGAATTATTGTAGTAGGATACTGACTTGAAAGATTTGAAAGATATTATGGCATCAAGATACGACATCCGAACATATGAGGACTTTAATCTACTCGAGAGTTCAACGACATTGTTGCAATACGATGTACAAGAGGTTGTTCTAGATCTTTGATCTCTACCATGACCTACAAATTAGGTACGTATTGATTTTGGTTCCTCACCCTACTAGCCACTTGCTTTTTGGGAGCATGTAGAAATGTGAATTTGAAGAAACTTTTTTCTAGCAACATGCTACTAAGCCCCTTTTTGGCCCTCATTTTTTGGGGTTGAAAATTTGTAGAATAGTGATTGATGAAAGAATATGTGGTGAAAAAGTTTTAGATTTATGTGTAATATTATTTTATTTGATGAATATGTGGTTTAGATGAAGAGAGAAAAAAATTTAATGTAATGGAATGAGAAAAAATGGGGCTCAAATGGGAGCTAAATAGAAATAAATTTGTATATAGCTCAGAGTAAGGGCAGCAGCTAGTTGGAATTGAAGATAGAAAATTCAATGGTTTTCATTTTTATTTTTCAGTTTTTTACAAAGGTAGAAACCTTGCCATGAGTACAAGGTTGAAATTTTAATCTAGTTCTACAGTACCATAAAGAAATTAAGAACAATTTCCATTCCTTGCGAAGAGGAGAATAAAATGCAATCATGAAAATAAAGGCACTGAATTTAGACATTTAAGCATTTTGGTTAACAGACGCTGAGATGTACATTTTCTCTATTCACAAGCCAATTTGGTGTCGAAGCTGCTTAAGCAGATAGCGAATGCCTGAAAAGCAGATAGGGGATATCGGTAATCCATCGTGAACATATCTTTACCGACCTTGCCAAATTGGAGGATGATTTTGTCGTGGTCAGATTGGGTTGGCTGAGAAGCTGGTGCATTAGTAGTGGCAGCCGGCGGTTGTGTGGAGGCAATCAGCTGAAAGTTCTTCACGGATGCAACTGTTACCCGTCCTCTAAAATTGAGGCACCAACATTGCAATTGTTCGTGCCATCTTGGTGCCTTGTTCTTGAGAATCAAGGGTCCTCCTTTACCATCATCATCCCCACTGCACGCGCCAGCAATATCATTAAATCGTGAGCTACTGAACTCGGTTGAGTGATCCAGAGATTTTAAGAAAGAAATGCTCCGGAACGAGTCCTCAAGGGAGCTTGGCATGAGCTCAGGTTGACCGGGTACCACACCTCCAGGGTCAAGTGCTGAGGCAGGTACTGAGTGCATGATGCAGTTCATCTTGCGCGGTCCCCGCGTCCCAAGCACGTTCAGTTCATAAGTGATTTGGGCTATGTTGTAAGTGCCAGTAGGCACTTTGGGAGACACTTTCTTGGAGTTGAATCTACGACTAGTTTTCCCAGGTGGAGGAACGTGTGAACAAGCATGAGGAGGCTGTGTATCATACATTATGAACTTCGTGCCGAGAAAATTTGATCTGCAACAAGCAGTAAGATTTAATAATAATAATAATCTAGAAAAGCTAAATAGTTATTATCGATGACCAATACAAAAGCACCAGTCTCTAAAAGAAAGCATAAAGTGAACATATATACAATCAAGACCTTTGAAGTAAAAACACGCCGACAGGCGACAAGGACCATAATTGATAACCATTGCACAAGGTACATGTGTCACTAGTCAGCTACACCTTATTTTTCTACGACGTTAAGTTGAAACAGTATGCCATATATTTAGCAGCAAGTACTTGAGAATATCGTATCTAAGGGCCAGGTTACATAAATATGCAAGTAGAGATTTTACAGAATCCATACCCTTTTTGTACTTGAAAAAAAAAATGATATGAAAAATGACCCACTATCAAGTTCACTTCCAAGAAAACTTTTATGTATCTTGTTCTTGCCATTGACTCGTTAGCTACATAATTCAAGATAGATAAACTTTTGAAGAAACTATATTATAATAACCGACTTTGAAAAGTTGCTTCAATATGGATTCTCATCCACCTAAAATTGCCAATAATCACCTTTAGCAAATAAGCCAAGAAAGCATGATAATTCCCATTGTCTTCTTGTTGCCTTCTAATGTTACTCTTGTGCATCCTTTTGCTCTGGTTCTCTGTTTAATAAGTGCTAGTTTGATAAACTTAGCTAAAGTTTTATCAAACTTTTCAACATGTCAAAATTCAATTTTAACCACACATTTCACGAGATCCGTAACTTTTATCGACTTTTTAACCAAACATTTCATCAACTTTTTTCAAAATCTGCTAAAACTTTAATCAAAAGCTTGGTCAAACAACCCCTAAATCTCATTCATCCTCTATGTGACATTAATTGATTATTTGTAACTAATTTATGTTTCTTCATGCCAGTCGATATCCCAGAAAGCAATCAAGGAGTGTCAAATTCGATCTCGAATCACGGTGTACAAGAGTAGGGTGGATGTGGGAGGTTGTGCACATCTCTGGAGTTCAATGTTTGATGTGTTTTGGCATGTACACAACAAATTCATGGAAGTGTAATCACACTACGAATTATTTTTTTAAACACACTTTTATTTTTTATTTTAATTTTTGCATTTGAATACTATAAAGTTTCATTATATTTGTATGAATTCTCAAAAATATGTAACATCGCTAACAAAAGTATACAACTCTATTCAGCACAAGAAAAACAATCATTATTTTTCCAAATTAGATATTGACATAAATTAGTGGTATAACACATAAGAAATTCCTACAAGTAGAATATCAATTTTCAACTATTTGAGTATGTATCCCTTAATAAATTTGTTTCTCCAGAAAATGTTATCAAGACAAATAATAGAATTCCAAATAAATAGTTATCTAACATGGGAGAAAGTAATCACGCGAAGGTATAGATATATAACAGAATAAAGAAATTTATATTCAACGTACCTTAGTTTTCCAATATATGTGCTGCTTGATTTGCAAATATTATCTGCACCCATTGAGATAACATACTCTGTACAAGTAGTTCGTCGAGTTCTTTTAGCAGAGAGAAGGAATTTTCCATTTTCTACTAGCAAAGCTGATAAAAGTAAATTGTAAATAACATGAGAAACAGGAAAAAAGCCACGAGTGAAGGTAGTGCAAACACTAAAAAGGTTCAGTTCATGATAGTATTCTTCTTCACAACAATGAAAAATAGAAGAATCTATAAACAGCCAAAATAACCCTAACTTTGTGAGTAAAAAAAGCTGACAGACATAATGAGCGTATCACAAAAGATTTGTGCATATTATCTATGCAATTATGTAAATATGAAAAATGGAAGAATCTATAAACAGCCAAAATAACCCTAACTTTGTGAGTAAAAAAAGCTAACTGACATAATGAGCGTAGGCACAAAAGATTAGTGTATATTATATATGCAATTATGTAAACCATTTATATGATAACAATTGGCAACACAATTAGACCATACATAATTTGCAGATATGGAAAACTAATACTTGTCAACAACACATGAATATGAAAATGTAAGATTTTGCGATCATGTTTGAACAAATTTGTTTTAAACTTCTAACTATGAATTGTTCTGTACTAAACAGACAGTGCTTAAAGTACTGATGATATTTTTGTTAACTTCACTCAACTACAGTCAAATGGATATCAAGGACAGAAATTTCCATAAAAAAAAAGTGCAGTATCTTTGTAATATCGAAAGTTGGAAATTCTCCAGATTAAATAATCTATTAGGAAAATAGACTCACATTACTTGTGTCTTGTTTCACAAGACTAATACGATAGCCATTCTGTTGGCCATTTTCGTATTTCTACAGCGCAGAAGATTTATTTCATACATGTTTGTCTAGGACATTAGACTATACGACAATTGGGAGACCAAGACCAATCCAACTTTTCTTTATTGGTTTGTAACATAATATCAGCAAAACCCTTAGTAGCCAAACAAATAAAATTAGGAAAAAAAAAAAAACAAATATATATATATATATATATATGAAAAATAAAAATTGCTACTCTATGGAAGCACCTCCTCACATGATGCAATTACACATACTTTTAAGTAATCAAATAGCAAGTGTTCATGCCATTATAGAGACCTCCTTTGGTACAATGCAACGATCAAGAAAGGATAGATTGACAATGAAGTACCATTTAAACACCTAATACTAAAAATACAAAATAGTAAATGGAGCATTCTAAGGATCTAGACAATACATACCAGGACTTAGACATAAGAAAAGATGGTATGTTAAATTAGATTTGTCCCTCTTGATAAAGCATTGGATGGTTCCGTCACGAGTCCCCGGCTATGAAGGAAAATAAGCACGATTCAGTATTTCCTTTCATAGAACTAGTCAATAAATGCATAATCGTGTAAAACACAAGTAGCTAAACAATATTATTTGTACTATCAAATGATTTTAGATTAGGCAGAAATTTTCTAGAAGATCTTTCGAAACACCAAAGCATGACAAGGGGTGCAAAGTCACCTGCTTTAAGGAAACTGGAAAAGTAAGCTTCCCACAGATTTCTGGACCAGTGACAATTTCCTTGCACATGCTCCTCCATGACCTGCAAACAGCCGCACAAGCAACCACGTGCTTCCGAGCAGGCCATGTGCTCTCACTCTCTTCTAACCTTTTAATCACATCGTAAAGTAGCTCTGGTGGGAGATTAGCCCAATGACTATTCTGAATTACCACAGGCTGGTTATTTAAATCATGAAACAAACCGTGTGATTTTCCCCTATGATGACCAGGCAGCCTTACATCAAAACTACGCCGGGATAAGCTCCCAAAACTATCTCGTATATCCCGAGCTATGCTGCGGAACGACATCTAACATCAAACTGGTAAACCGGAACCAAGATGTCTCAACGTATATCACTCACTTTCCTGATCCTTGTTAGTATTTCACAAGTCGTTGCCCAATAAATTAAATCCCAATTGACATCTATTTCTGTCTGCAAACAAGCAAAAGTAAATAATTTTCGGAGACAAAAATATATAGCCAAGAAGAAAAGATAAAATGGGTATGTAAGAAAAGGCATTTATAGATAGAAAAAAAGAAGAAGAAAAGAACAAAAAAGAAAAGGGGCAATTAGAAAAGGACACCTTCATGTGGTCATTAAAGTTAATTCAATCACATAACTTTTGTTGGATACTGCTTTTCTTTAAGTTATTAAAGTGAATTTAGTTTTCATATTTCCGCTTGCAGAAGAACTAAAAGAATAAAACCAGCTAATCAAGGTCTACTTTATGCAGGATTATATCCATACATTAATTAAATTTTACTTGTCTGGTCTCTATGTCAACTATATCAACAAATGAATTAAAATAAACTCAAGAAAATTTCTCCACACGTAAGTATGATATTGATTTGCAACTTTAGTACCAAGCACCCACAAATATAAAGCTAAATCAAATAGATAAGGAAATAGTCTTGGGAGCTTAAGACGTGACTCTGCAACTTATATTTCAGGCCGAAACAGAAATTCAAGAAAATTAAAAATCATTCCAAAAAAAATAAAATAAAAAATCTTGAACAATAATTTAAAAATAACTTCGAGGGTATCACCANGAAATAGTCTTGGGAGCTTAAGACGTGACTCTGCAACTTATATTTCAGGCCGAAACAGAAATTCAAGAAAATTAAAAATCATTCCAAAAAAAATAAAATAAAAAATCTTGAACAATAATTTAAAAATAACTTCGAGGGTATCACCAAGAAAAGAGTAGCTAACCTGCTAAAAGGGCTGTAAGTAAATCCAAGCTTCGTAGTTTCTTCAGAGATCTGCAAGAACCATAGTAATTAATTATATTTTTTGAATTAAAAGGTCAAAAATCCAAAAAAACCACAAATTTTACCTTTCGAAATCATCAAAATCAATGAAAACCGACTATTTTAACACCTCAAATTAAAAACAAACTGTCACCGAGGAAGAAAAATAAATAAATAAGGAAAACCCAGAAAATTGAGCCCAGAAAGCCCATACTCTACTGAATCTACACAATTTTGAGCTCTTTGAAAATCAGCAGTGTTAAAAGTAAAAAAGAATGATAAAATGTCAATAAAACTTTGAATTGAAACATATAAACATCTATATGACCAAAAATTTGAAGGTTCAGAAAAGGAGATCGAGATCTAAACCTCAGAAGACGAATTCTTGAAAACCCATATCCACATCATGTATGTATTTATATGTACGTATGTTCAAACCCAAAATCTCAGTCAAATTGTCCCAAACCCACCAACCGAAAGAGACTCATCCGCACTTTAAACTCGGATTTAAATCTGGTTCAAGAAAGAGCTACAGAGAAGACGAAGAATAAGGAAGGAGTATAAGAAGAATAAAGTAAATAATAATTTTTAAAAAGGCAAAAATCCTACTTTTATCTGTTTTTTGGTAACTCGTTCGAATAATAATATGTTTTAGAGTGTGTTTGGTAGAGAATTTTG
>CAIGRT010212867.1:0-11014 GCA_903798405.1 Fraxinus platypoda
CTTATTCGTATGACAAAAACATTAACTTTTATTGGTGTATTACCTTTCAGTAAAAATTTTCCTTTTTCCAGTATTTTTCTAATTATTAACATATCAAGATATAATAAAAAGACGCTGCATTGATATTAGGAGCTTGCAAGTGAAAGAGAGAATTCATGAGCTCTTTTTTGGTGGAGATTAAAATCGGATTTTTTTTAATAGATTTTGATAAAAGTTGATAGAATGTATGGTTAAAAAATTGTGGACCCCATAAAATATGTTGTTGAAATTAATTGTTGACTTTGATTTAAATTAAAATTAAAATTAAAATTTTAATCATCACCAAACAGGGGCGAAGACACGTCAATAAAATAGATAGACAGTAAATTCCAAGCATCTATAATATAACATAGTTTTCTAACTTGTAACAAAAATTGCTTGTAGCATTTCACTCAAATAGTGAATTATCTTGGAGTCGTATATAACCATAATATGACTTTAATTCTCAATAAAATATACATAATTATATTGATTCTCTCTATTCTATTCTCTTTTCTTTTCTTTTTCTGTAGTTTATAACACATTATTAATCCAATTATTTTATCTTATTGGCCGAAACACTTTGTTCAAGTTCAAATATCCAAAATTGTCTTCCTAGGTGGGTCTTGTGTTAAATCGTAATCGAATGCCACAATTTCTTGCTTACTTCTTAATTGATTATCTTGATAATGTGAAATCATTGCACCATCCACTTATTCACGGTAATGCACTAATTATAATGATTTCAATTACATGTTGTGCTACATGGTTTAATTATATGTATTTTTGTTTATAATGCTTTCTTATCAGTGTTCTTTTATGTTTAGCACTGAATTACAATTACTGAATAAAATATGTTTTCAATTGTATTGTTGCTCCTAAAGAACCAAAATATTACATATATAAATATTCTAAAAGAATATTTTTGTGGTCGTACACAACTCTTGATATATTAATATTCTAGAAAAAAATATTAAGATGCATCTTTTTTCTTGAATAAAGCACAAATTTATAATATTCGAATGGAATATTACTCGCTCCCGACAGAGCATGATTTCATATGGTTATTTATAAAAATAGTATACTTTTGCTCTTGAAGAACATGTTTTAGTATTTATCGTATTCTTTAATATATTATGATGTTGATCTTGAAGAAACGTCGATGAATTTATCATGTCAATTAATATCCATTTATTGCAAATATACAAGTTATCTTTATTTCTTCCATAATACTTCATATCGCCATTCTAGAAGAATATTGCGATATCGCTTTTAAACAAGCATCAATTATAAATATCAATATTTTAGAAGAATATATTATTGTGTCATTATTTTCGAAAAAGCACAAAAATTATACGTGCCAGTATTGTAGAAGAAATATGTTCTATTACTCCTTAACAATCGTAACTTAGTGTATGTCAATATTCCAAGTCATGAATTAAGAGCCCCACATGAATGCATATTATATGTACAATATTAAAGAAATTATTTTTCTATTTTTTTTTAGTGTTCAATAGAAAAATTGTAACATTGCTTTCGTTTTGTAATTATCCCATGTAAATTGATTAGTAAGACAATGATTTTGAGTGCCCATGTTGAATGTCTTAATAATACATTTTTTTCATCATTTAATATGTGTAGCTTATACCATTCATCTGTATAATAATAATGTGTATTTATAGTTTAAATATTTATACGCATGTGACATTACACATGTAAATTTAAAATTCAAGATATTTGTTTAGTTGATAGTGCATCTATACACACAATTCTCGAAGATAAAAAGTATTTCTCAGAATTGATATTAGCAAAAATATATTATATCAGATGCATTAAATATGTTGAAAGCTCCAAAATAGGTAATATTATCTTACCTAATAATATAAAATATATACTAACAATGCACTTTATTCTAACAAATTTTAACAGAATGAATTAACTTAATTTTAAAGATATCCACGTCATATATATCATATTGAAACGACAAGAGAAAATGATATTGAATATCTTTGCATAACTTCTTTTGTATATCTAATATAAGCAGACGAGAAAAACTTATGTCGCTTCACTTTGCCACCAGTTATACATTAATAAATAAATTATTGAATCAACCATCATTACGAACTCTAAGTTCATTGATCCAAAATTTTATATTTCAACTTAGATACCGAGGAGAAATAGTGATGTGTCAATAATTAACAACTCACGTGCACGTAATCTAAAAAACCAGAATATCTAATGATTATCCATGTTGCTTGTTCATTAGGCAACTTAGACATCATACCTTCATTAGAGAGGTTATTGTTGAATCTTCAACTTTTTAAAAAGAATCTATGGAGACATATGTGGATCAATGATCCCATGCATGGTTATCTTTTATTAGGAATGGAGTTTTTATTAGACTACTTGCTCAAATCATAAAACTACGAGCTTAAGTCCCCAATTACTTAATTAAATCAATTCCTCTTAATAATGATAGTGATTTTAGATCACAAGTATTCAATGAATATTGTATGTCAATTATGATGGTCATTGAACATTTGATTATCAAATGACTTAACGAAGTCGTTTATCGAATGTCTACAATTCATTGTTAAATAATTCATTATGAAAATAAATCTCTCAACTTCTTGTGGGGTCATGCTATAATATGTGGTGCATCATTAGTCTGTATAAGATCAATTGTTTATTATCAATAACCACATTTACAACTGCCTATTTGTATAGTACATTTGATAGTGACATATATATTAAAATCACATAAGGACTTAAAATGCCATAATCTAATGATCTAAAACTATATTCTCGATTAAATTGTAAAAATCATTATATGGATTAAAATAATTTGAATGCATGTTATACATTTGTCTTAACAAATATTTGTTGGATAAGGATTATAAAAATGATTAAAATAATTTAAGGAGGATTATTTGTTCATCAGTCTTCATACTTCATATATAGAAAAAGTCTTACAACATTTTTATATGAGTAAAGTACATCAATTAACATTACTTATGGTTGTTTGATCACTTTATGTAAAAAAAAGATCAATTTCATTTAGTTGAATATGGAGAAAAGGTTTTTGATCTTGAAGTACTATATTCTGGTGTAATTGGAGCATTATCTTACAAATTGTACTCAATCAGATATAGCTTTTCTGAAAATATCATTTCAAGATATAATTTACACCAACCTAAAGGCATTGGAGTGGTATTAAACACATTTTTCGCTTACATAAGAGGTACTATTGACATGAGATTATTCTATATACAAAATTTGGGATCTTTTATGGTGGAATATGTAGATACAAGTTCTATCCGATCCACATAAAACTAAACCATAAAAAGATGGATTGTGCTATGTGTACACAATATTTTACACAATCTTTTACACCCACTCACATGGAGGGGGCCCAGACACAATAAAATATTTGTGGGCCCCCCCTCCATGTGAGGGGGTGTAAAAGATTGTGTACACCACAAGGTGTACACATAGCATTATCCTAAAAAGATATATGTTTTTACATGGGGAAGAACAAGATTCATCATATCCATGCACCATGCAGATTAGCTTCAAAAAAATATAGACCCTGTTTGATGCACATTATTGAATGAAAAATGTATTTTAAATAGAGATTTGATGGAAAATATGTGGTTAAAAAATAAGGAAAAGTTTTTTATTTTGCGTGAAATATTATTTTATTGGAGAATGTGTGGTTGAAAATGAATTTTGAAAAAATGAATTTTTGTAAGAATGTGGATCAAACAGAATGATAGTACAACAATATTGCATAAATACAATTAAGCTTGTATTGCACAACTCAAAGGAGAATGTATCAAAAGGGACATGAAAAAATGTGTTTCTCCAAAATACTTCTATACACATAAGATTCAAAAGATTGACATCATCGATGTCTAAGAAATTCACTCAAGTAACAATGTGCCTAACTTTTTTTATAAAAGCATTATCGACGTTTGTCTTCAAAAAATATGTACATGAGATACGAATGTGTTAACTCAAAGATTTATGGTGATCAATATCAAGGGGTGTAGTTATACTCTTTTTTATTTGCTAGAGGTTTGTCCTACTAAATTTTCTTTGCAAGGTTTTAATGAACTACACTTGTTTTAATAATCAAAAATAATTGTACCCGTTTTCTCTCTGTCTGATTTTTCGCGTCACTAGATTTTTATCAAATAATTTTTTTATTGAGACAAATATCGTGTAACTACTCATTCAAAGGGAGTATTATAAATTAAATACTATATTGAATGATTATGGTATCCATGAAGTCCTAATTATTATGACTATTGTACCCATAGTTCTCACCTATAAATTTAGAACTTTGATTCCCAGTAAAATACATGAAATTTTGTTAACTCTCTATATTCTCTTTTCTTTTCTCTTTAACTTATAAGATAATAAACAATAATTAGCACTGTAATTTTTTAGTAAAAACACTAAAAAATAGGTTTGAAGTAATTTTAATAACTACCTAGATTTAATCAACATTTAGCACTATTTTTTTAGTATGATGATATTCTTATAACATCATTACAATTGACAAAATGTTTAATGTGATACACTAAATAAAAGTAAGGGTCCATATTAAATTTCTATGGACCCGACCTTCCCGAAATGCCTAAACTTGCTGTGTTTTTGTTACTTTCTGGAAAAATCGAAAACAACCCTCCAAGATTGGTCCCGATTCGTTGACACTCCTAACTCGTGAACAATAAACTTTTTTTTCTTATAGGGGCTAAATTGAATGATGACAAATATTTGTGCATGATCATAGTAGAAAACAGAAATTCGGGAAACATGTCAAGTAGTCCATCAATCCAGCTAATAAGATAGCAACAAAAAATGGGAAAGAAAAATAAAAATAAAATAGATTTACAATTAAATTTTATATTCAAATTAATAATTGACCAAAGGATACTTATCTCAATAATTACTAGCTCGGGGAACAAGCATTTTAATGTGAGTTTATTCTTCTTTGTGATATTTGATTTTGCATGTATTCAGGATCAATTTATAACTTAAAAAACAATAACTTTTAAGTTCCGTGACCTGAAAAAGACAAAGGGTCACGTGGTTGAATCAAATCGGATCACAAGTAAAAATGTAATACATAAACGAAGATAAAATTTTCACATGAACCAACCCTTTCATAAGTGATTCTATCAGCTAATAAGGGTGTGTTTGATTTGTTGTTTTCAATTTTACAAAACATTGAAAACATATTTGGTCTGATATTTTTGAAAATGCAATTTCAGAACACAAGGATACATTTATAACATAAAACTCAAAAACATGTTTTTAACGTTTTGAGTGTTTTCGGTGAAAATTTTGAAAACATGGAAAACAAGCATTTAAATAAGATTTTATTTAAATATTTTTTTAAAAAAATAAAAAAATAAATTCTAAGAAATAAAGTTTTTTAAATTAAATTTCAAAAAATAAAATTAAAATTTTCTAAAAATTAAAAAATTATAATTATAATTTTGAAAAAAAAATTATAAAAATATCTAGAAAAATAAAAAATATAAAAATCAAAATAGTTCAAGTTGTTAATACTTATTTACGAAATTTTTTTAAAAAATTAAAATTAAAATTCTAAAAAAATAAAATTATAAAATTTCTAGAAAAATAAAAATGATAAAATTAAAATTAGTTCAATCTTCTAATGATTATTTACATAATTTTTTTTAAAAAAAATATGTAAACGAGCACAAATAAAAATGTTTTCAATTCATGTATTTAATTTTAGTTTTATTTCCTATATTTTGAAAACTATTTTTTTTGTAGCGAAAAAAATATATTTAATCATGCTAGGTGTACATGACCACATGGGCCATGTACAACCATTATAATCCAAAAATATTATAAGATTCAACCACTTTAAAATATATATATATTACTTGATAATATATCATTAATTTTTATTATTTATTTCCTGTGTTTTGCCAATTCAATTTATTATTTATTTTTGTAGCTGAAAAAAATATTGGAAGATTTACCAACTTTAAAATGTATATATTACTTGATAATATATTAATATAAAATTATTTTATTTTTACTGAATAATCAAATTTAATGAAATAAAATGTCATAAAACAAATTTTAAATCAAACACGTTTTTTTAATTTTTCACTTTGAGAAATAATTTTTCAAAATGACAAATCAAACGCGTTTTTAGAAATCTTAAAATATGCATTCAAAACTGAAAATGAATTCAAAACTGAAAACTGAAAACCGAAACACAAATCAAACATTGCTATAAAAGAGAACACATTTATAAGTTAAACATTAACAAAAGTTTGAGGTCATTGATACGATTCACTCATATTTGTCGCTAAAACTACGTTTTCTTGATTGTATGCAATATATTACCTATTGATGTGAAGTTAAGAAATTGTATTTTCTTAATTGAAGGAGAAGATGAGGATGGAACCTCCCACCCTGAATTTACACCAAACCACAAATTATTCTATTAATTATTGTAAACAATGAATCAAATTGTTAATCATTTCATATGATAAAAGCAGCAGAAATTTTAAGCAACAAAATGAGACTTGACATTATGAATTTATTATGCCCAATAATGACGATAATTAATGATATTTAGCCTCCACTCATCATCTTTAGCATAAGAAGCTTCGAGTTACTGCTAGTTGCTATAAGTGTGAACTAAACGTAAGTGTCTCAGAGAGAGAGAGAGAGACTACACGATCTCAAACTTTCTGTTCGATCCCGATTATTTGAGGAAAAGCCATTTCTTGGTTCAAATTGGCGGGTCTGCTGAAGCGTCAATTATATTTATTCGGCAGAGAAATAAGGACAAGTCCATGACAAAATTGATGCTCATTCCCTCCCACAAAGATAATCCTATTTTTCTTTTCACACAAATTAAAAAAAATTTAGTTAATATAATTGAAATAATAAATTTTACTATCATTTTTCCTTATATATCCCTATATTAATGTAATCGATATTGAAGGTAATTAAATTATGCATACAATATTCAAGGAAATTAAACTATTTTTAGTACTAATTATTATTTAATGGAAGAATCAAGCTAATTAACATTCAAAAGTCATCCAATACAAACACAAATGAATAAATGTCATGGAAGATGAAATGTTTTTTTTTTTTTTTAATTTATTGTTCCAACTACAATTGAATAATTGAGTGATTTATATTTGTGATAACAAAACACATTAAATAGGGACATATTAGAAAACGAATATATTAACTACACTCTCGAATAAGAAATATGACTATAATTTGGAATAGACGAAAAAGGAAAANTATTGTTCCAACTACAATTGAATAATTGAGTGATTTATATTTGTGATAACAAAACACGTTAAATAGGGACATATTAGAAAACGAATATATTAACTACACTCTCGAATAAGAAATATGACTATAATTTGGAATAGACGAAAAAGGAAAACATGACTATATTTATGGGACGGAGGGAGTAAATTATAATGATCTCTCTGTTGAAAACTTTCATATGGGTATGGGAAAAGCATTCATGGATAAAATGATAAATCGCTCTTTCAAGTCAATGTCAAAACTCAAAAGCGTGAATTGGGGATCTTGGAGCGTGCCAAGGATATTTTTTGGGGTTGCCTTATTGTATAATACATACAAATTCAAAATATCACAATATGCTAAAAAATTGATTTTAATCCAAAGATTAAAAAAAAAAACCTCTGTCGCTGAAGCTCTCTCCAAAGATTGTCAAAACAGTGTTTTTCGAGATCAAATTCATGTTATATTTCTCTTCTAAATAACCATTCCAAATGGCTCCAACCCACAATCAATATATTTACCTTGATTTCTCATCAATATCACGCATAAAGAACAAAATAACGGTTATGATTTGTAGCTACAAAAAAAAAAAAAGAGCAAAATCAAAGGGAAGCCACATGTTTTTCCTTCTCTAGTAAGATGTCGATTTCTCTCTCAAAGGCCACATTTTTCTTTCTTTCTATTACACAAATCACACACTAAACGGCTAGGACAAAGACAACATACATATGGGCTATGTTAGATTTCAGTTGGACCAATAAATGGTTAAATGAGCCAAAATTCAAAGCCATCCAAAGGTAATATGTATGGGTCGTGAGCAATATTAATTTTTTAAGTTACTTCCAACGGTCCACGTTGTTTTTCGGGTCGAGCATTTGGACTTGATTGTTAGTAACAATTTAATCCAATGTTTACATCATAGCCCGAGATTCATTTGGTATCAAAACCTAACAAATCTCTACCTTGATACACAATCAACCTGTAAGCAATCAAAACATAAAATCAAAGCTTGTATAATCAAGACAACTAATAAAATTGAAATCGTAGACCTTATCTCGTGTTTCGGACATAAAACATATATCATACCTGTCACATGTACTCACTAAGGCTAAATTCAAATAAGACTCAAATGGGATTAGATAATAACGGTAAACAATCAAGAGAAAATAATCATACAATGAAAATATAACATAAGATAACCCACAAATCTTTTCAAAAAATAAGTTGACTCAGAACAACAGATTGATACCAAGTTAATCAACAAACAGTCAAAACACATGCAACAATTGCATAAATGACCCCACGAATGGATCTCACCACACATCATATCTCATTCCGTGTTGCTCACACCTCGAGAACACATATCTCCTTTAATCGCTCATCATGCTCATTAGACTGATCACACAACTCATGTCTAACTAGTAGACCTCAATAGATCCTAAGTCTACGGAATAATCATGTATCACCACATCACTTCTCCCTACCTAAGTAGATAATGGGTTTCCACCTAACAAAAATGATAGAAATGTATCTCTCACACTCCCCCTGATCATAAATTATTCCAACATTTAATCACATCTTCACTCATGATCCAATGTCACACTCTACATTCCTGGTACATACCACCAATGTACCCCTAGACATCTATACTTTACATTACCAATAGACACTCAACACACTTACCGCTAATGCATCCTAACCTACTATGCATGCAAACAATTACACCTAAGTAATCACATACTTCTCAAATTCATGCAAATATACATATCAAACATATTGAAATGCAACATATCATCATGCAACATTATTAAGCAATCATACACATGTAGAAATGATTACACACGAATGCACATGCAGTAACTAGATTTATTTTCAAAAAATATCACTAGGTCATCACTCGACCATTTAATCACATTCGTCTTGCCTCTCATCTCACCTTTCTACTTATCATTCTTCTTGGGACAATTCCTTACAAAGTGTTCAGACTTACCACAACTGTGACACCGCTTACCACCAGACTTGTCCCATCCCTTGCCCTTCTTCTTACCACCTTTAACACTCGAGTCGCTACTTGCATCAGTACTGTCTTGAGCTCTACACAAACTCATTTATTTAAACTTCATTCTACTCATCATCATATATAACTCACCACTCCTCTTATTATCTTTTTCAGTCTTAATCTCCATCTACTTACTCCTAAGGGAATCTATGACAATTTTGGATATTAAGGTGTCATTACCATACTTAATTGCATTCTTAGCCTCCCTATATGAGTCGACATAGAATTCAGCAAAATAACAACCTTATATGTACAGACACCTTTTCATTACAGTTAACAATATCTTAAACAGATTTGTTAAAAATATCCAGATTATTATCAAGATCATTTTAATGATCCTTTTTGAAACTGAAAATTTGTTCAAGCAACCACAACTTATTAGGAGTAGACTTAAGCAAATATAAGTCCTTCAACTTTTTTTCAAAGTTCTTTTGTAGAATCAAACCTTTCAATTTTTTTCAAAACAGTGTCAATAATTAAAATATAAGCAAGTTCATCATATTCTTCTTTTTGTACCTTTGTCAAATTTGTAGGAAATTTTGCTTTCGAAACTTTTTGTTGAACCAAAATTTTTCTCATCTTTTGTTTCCAAATTGAAAATCCTACTTTTCATTGAAAATTTCAATTTCGAAATGTGAAGACATTTTAAAAAAATAACCAAATTGTACAAATATGTTACAAAAAGTAATCCTAAAGTCGTAGTATATACCGTTCTAGATTCATAGGGTTTCATAACACTCGAGATCTCAGTATCAAGAAAATGTTCAAACGGATCAAGTCTAGGTATTCTAACAGAATAATCATTTTAACACGAAGGTATATTAACAAAATTCAAATTTTTACGCAATGTAGTCTCACACAATGACTAAACGACAATTAAAACATGAAATTAATTACCAACTTACAATCAAATTCAACACTTCAAATTTGACAAATAATTCCTAAATTTCTAGCGCAAGCAATGATTACCCACACGGTAACCCCAATTCTAAAATTACTCCACATGATGAGGCGCTAATGCTGAAATTTAAATTGGGATAAGTTAATATATAGTGGACCAATTTGTGTCCATAAATAACATGAGATGCGAATTTACTATTTTAGAGCCACCACTGTTCGCCCTAAAATCTCCAGTAATCACAGAAATCAATCAACCACGATCGAATCCCAAAGGAAAGCCACATGTTTTTCCTTCTCTAGTACGCTGCCAGTTTCTCTCTCTCAAATGCCACGTTTTTCTCTCTTTTTCATACACAAATCACACGCTAAACAGATAGGGCAAAAACAACATATATATATATATATATGCTATGTTAGGTTTTAGTTGGACCGATAAATGGTTAAATGGAACAAAATTCAAAACCATCCATAGGTAATATATATGGACTGTGAGCAACATTAATTCTTTAAGCTACTTCCAACCGTCTATGTTGTTTTCGGGTCGAGCCTTTGCACTTGGTTGTTGGTAACAATTTAATCTAACGTTTACATCATGCTCTCGCAAGATGGTGGCTTGTTTGAGCATACGAATCTTAAAATCCGATGCTCATTATTTAGTCTTAATCAAATCAAATTGTTCGTTGGAAATTAATGGGCTCTGATACCATATTA
>CAIGRT010212880.1:0-14196 GCA_903798405.1 Fraxinus platypoda
ATTAAAGTTGCAATTAATTTTAACTGGATCAAACACGTAGTTCTCGTGGGTTCGACACTCTATTCATCATTATATTACTTGACCACGATTCTGTACACTTGCGGATTTTCAAATGACCAATTTTCAACTACACATTTTTATAATAAAGTTTTTTTCGTGTAAACCCAAAATTTCTTTCATTTTTTAACTAAACATTCTCCAAAAATTTACTATTCAAGAACTCATTCTTTTGAAAGAATGACTGTTAAACAAAGGCTGAATTATACATTTGATAGAGGGCCACGGCTTGAAGAATGACTCTCCTTAGTTCAAATTGAGAAACAAAAATCGAGTAAAAAAAAAAGAAACTCAGTTAGTATAATCTTTTTCCTTTTTTCAACTCAGTTATTATAATTTTTTTCATGTCATCTATCTGTATTTCATTATGTACAAATAATATTATTCAAAAATATAAAAGCACATCGCGTACATACTTTATGCAATCATGTTACATGTGCATTATGGATGATATTCTTTCATGTGATAACAATCTACACTATTGATTTTAAACAAATTCATTCTATCATTGACCAAATTTCTTGTCAAACTCGTTATCAAGTTAGAATGCACATTTTTGAGTTTTACTAATATGAGTTTACAATCCTATGTGCATGTCCTCTCACAGAAAAGGGCCATGATTTTTTTTTAGAACAATGCAGGTTGTACACCTTGCTTTACATCATGGTGTACAACGCCCTCACATGTGAAGGGGCCCGAATCAAAAAATTGTGAGCCCCCTCTATGCGAGGGGGCTGTACACACACATGTAGCGTATTTCTTTTATTTATTTATTTGGGTTGTGAGGGGGCTATACACCCAGCAAAACCCAACATACGTACATACACATAATATCTACGTATAATTTTTGCCATCTCCATTTCCTAGCACCCCTACATCAGAAACCCCTTAACACTTTCATCTGCACGAACGCACACATGGAAGATGACGACTTCGGAGATCTCTACACGGACGTGCTAACGACGACGTTTCAAGCCTCCCAGCCACAAATTGATGCGTCGGCAGCCGGAATCAATCCGACGTCGTTTCAGGGTCGCTCGATTGATCCGAGGGTCAATAGTGATGATGAAGAGATTCTGTACGGAGCTCAAAGTTCTAAGACTTTGAATTCCCAATCTTCCGATGGTTTGAATTTGAATGTCGTAATTGTAGAAAAAGCCCTACCCGAACCGAGAGGGTTCGATTTGAATTTGGGTTCGAATCAAGAGGAAAAGGGGATTCAAGTTTTACCTGGGAACGAGGGTGGCGAGTTGAAGTTTGAAACTAAGGTTTCGGAGACTTCCGCCGGCTCGAATTTTGCCGTGGTGGAGGATGATATTAATATCGTAGTGGAAGAGGGGGACAACAAAGATGATAACTTGGTCGAGAAAGATGAGAACTTGATGAGCAGAAATACCAATAATTCAGTGGACGAGAAGAAAGAGAGTGTTAATTTCGCCAGAGAAAGTGGAGTTGGAGAAATTGGCTCGGAGTTGTTGATCCCGGGATTATCAGGTGGGCCGGAGAATCGTGGGGGAGAAGATTTTGAGGACGAGTGGGAGAGTGAAGAAAGTGAAGACGACTTGCAGATAGTGTTGAATGGGCCAATGGGGATGGAAAGAATGGCGGGAATGGATGACAATGACGACGAAGATGGGGAGCCACTGGTGATTGTTGGGGATAATGGTGACACAGGCCACAACCACTCGCAGATGACAGAGGAGCAAGTGTGGGATGGTGAGGATGTGGGGCCTGGGGCAGAGGGAGAGAGGAAGGAGTTGGGTGAGGCAGCCAAGGCAAGTGGAGGAGGTGCGGTGGCTTCAACAGTCGCACTGCCTAAGATTGGGATCAGCAATCATGCTTACCATCATCCCTTCCATTCACAATTCAAGGTCAGCATCTTGTTCGATGAGAACTTGAAATGTAAATTGGATTGTAGTTGTACTTACAACATTTGTATGGTGAAAGTGTGGAAAGTAGTGATATTGAAGTTTATCAGTGTTTGTTTTACTGGTGGGGTTAACTATTGTACTGATTGTAATCTTTCACTGTCAATGAAATTAATTACATTTTTCCTGAAACTAATTTCTGACTGAGAGTGCGTTAGTGATGTTTGGAAACCTAAAATCTATGGTTAAGTTGAAAGTTATCAATCAATTATGCAATTATGCGCCGTTCAAGGGATCTTTCAACAGGGGTGCGAGAAGCCTATTGAGTTTATGGGCTAAGCTAAACCCTGTACAATCAGCAGTTTGCAGATAGGCAATGAATCGTTTCATTCAAGTGCACGTGAATACAATCTTTTCGCGGTTCCTGTTGCCAAGAGCATTTATCAGCTAATAGTTTTCTATCCAGATGCATCTGAAATGATGATTGGAAAAAGTAACACGATTACATGTCGAATGCGTAATCACTAGAACTCAGATTTTTTGGTACCGCTCTTAGTTCTGTTTTCTGTCACTATTACTCATGGTCAAAAATGATTTCTGAAACATGTCAGTATATTTTGGTATGATGGCTAGATTGTTGTAGGCATTTGCAATATCCTGGTAAATGGTCACTACCAGCACTCTGGCACGAAAAAGTCTAGAAAACAAACTGCAATGTATTAAAGATTATTTCATTTAAGTCACTCTATGAAAAAGACGAGGATATTTTTGGGAAGCTAATTTTGGCTAAGCTTGCAAGTAGCATTTGACTTCCCTAGACTTTTATCTCTAAAGATTTTCTGTTATTTACTTGATATCTTCTGAAATTCTATCGCATTTGAAACAAAATGATGACAGCTTATATTTTATTTAATTCAAATAGCATGGTATGGAAAACAACTGAAACTGCTTTTACACACCGATTCAATTAATTGTGAATGATTCTGGTCATGTCCATCAACAGTACTGTCTTGTACTTCCTCATTGTCTAATTTTGGGATTAAGACTGTAGGGGAAGTTTAAAACTTAATCAATTCTATCAATAACAAATAAAACTATAAACCAATAGTAATTATTTTAGCAAGTAACCATTGTCCGGTGCTGACGTTGCATTGAACCGGAAAGGACGACTTAAGTTATTTCTGTTCTATCCAGTACTTTGCTATTGACTAAATTCTCTTTCTAAATCTGCAGGGTCTGCTTTAACATAGTGAAAGATAACTGTAATTTGGAACTTTGAATTTCATAAATGTGCAATCTCACTATTTTTTGATTTGTTCTAATATGCTTGAAAGCTTTACTACATTCTTTTAACTGCGTCCTCGACTATTTTAACTTTGTTTTCTTTCCCTGCTTTTTTGTCACTGGGAATCATTTAGTACGTGAGACCTGGTGCAGCACCTATGCCTGGAGCAGTTCCCATGGGACCTGGTGGAACCCCAGGTCAAGTTCGTCCAACTGTCCCCATGGCCCCTATTGTTGGACGTGGTAGAGGTGATTGGCGACCATCAGGTATAACAGCTGCTGTCCCCATGCAGAAAGTTCGTCCAGGTTATGGAATGCCCGTTTGGGGAGCTAATGCAGCAGGGCGTGGTTTCGGAAGCGGATTGGATTTTACTCTACCATCACACAAGTATGTTATTTAGGTGCATATGTCTGAGCTCCATTACAACAATATTCTTGATTCTTTGTTGTTACACTCTTTCTTTATGTTTTCTTTTTATGTCACTAAATCAATATTTCCAAATGGAAACTGACTGCTTGATGGAATTGGTGAGTGTGACTATCATTTTTAACCTGATATCTGCAAAGCTTGCAGTATCTTACGACTTTTATATCCCACTGCAGTTTCTTTATGAAGTTAGGCACCTTACGAGTCAATAGAAACGTCGTAGATTGTATTTGGAACTTTCATGTTTCAGTATATGATACCATGCATCTGGTTTATAATTATTTTGTGTTTACGGACATTGTGCCTAATAATCATTTCTGTTGGTAAACAAATAATTCTTCTCCCCTTTTCCATCGTCATATCTTCCGTTCTACCTGAAAATTTTGACAAGATACAATGTGAAAGTTCTGTGTAGTTGAATTATATCCAAATGAGGCCCGTTCCCATGTTAATCAATGGTTTCAAAGTTGAAAGTCTGATGGCCTGTCCTTCTATGTTATACACGCATGTATGATGTCAACAAATGATCTCAAATATACAGTTTGTTAAGTGGATGTGACTAATAGTTAGGGAACTACTATATAGAGGGAGGACATTTAAAGGAAGTGGGTAACCATATATGCAATTGCATTTATACAAACATTGTATGATGTTATTGGGTAGCTCATGGAGAATATAGTAAAAAATGTGTGCTCTATTTTGTTCACGGCATTGATTAATTATGGCTTAGTTCCAAGTTAGGGATTAAAAGTTTGGTTGAACTATAAGCAGTGTGAACTCATGTAGAATATGTACTTAAAATCCTATTGCTTACAATGTCCACAAGATACATTAATCAATTAATTGTTTAAAAATGATCATTAACGAAGTGAGCTGCTAAAGGCTTGTTATCTTGCTCTATTCCTTTAATCTTTTCCTCTTGCTCACTCTTTGATAATCTTTTCTTTTCTTAGCTGATCAGCAATATGCCCTATCAATTATCTTTGTACTTATCAAGGAAGAATTGACGTGTTCTTTCTTAATCTCTCTCTCTATGTCATTTCTTCTCTTGCGCTTTCGTCCTCTTATGTTGAGGTAAAAACATTTGAATCCATTATCCCAAGATAAATGGAATTCTAACTTAATTCCGTTAAACATTCCACCACCTTTATATTTATAATTTCACTACATTTATAGGGGAATACATTAACAATTAAAAAATTTGAAGAACATAATTAAAGTCGAGGTTGGTTGGACTTTAGTTGGGCAGTGCATCGACTCGAATGAATGAATCTTGTAATGCGCTTTCTCAATGTTTTCTTAATACAGATGCTGCTACCATTTTTTGGGAGTGTCTGGTACTCCTTTTAAATTGACCCTTATTCTCTCTCTCTCTCTCTGACCTTAGCAACCGTCCGTTAAGGCATATCTACTTGATGCTATCTGATAAAAAAGGTGTCAATCTTCTGGTAAAAAAAGTTAATCCTTCTTCAAACAAAATGCTTTTGTGGTAGGCTACATCTTATTGATAAAATGATCTTTTTCACTACAAATTTATTAGAAAAAAGGTAATCATTTGTTTGTGTATCTAAAGTTAGCATGCATGTACCCAACCTATGCTGAGAATGTGATTGAAGAAGAAACTATGTGCAGATTTGTTTGTTGTATGTTACCAGTGTATGTATATATATGCCAAAAAGATAAGTTGTTACATCAATTGTGTGGTTGGACAAAATGGTGTAGACATCTGAGTTTTCATGGTATTGTGGTTCAATAGTGGCATATGTGACACTTGACTATTGTTTTTGGACCCTGCTTAATTTTTAACTTCAAATGTGAGTTTGAAGTGCATAAATAGCTCTTTATTATCAACAATGTTACTGCATTGTAGTTTCTATTACTAATTCAGTACACTGGGGCCCCTGTGTTACATCTGGTTGTCGATGTTCTGGTAATTCTTAATAGGAACTTCTGTTTTGAGGTGGCAACAATTCTTGAAATTAGTTTCATGATGCTATTAGTTGTTTGTGGTCTTATTCACATTTTGAATGGTCATTATTGTTTTTTTTTGGTAAAATATAAACACCTATACTCACGGTGACAAAGACTGGATAAAAATCACGCCTCGATGTATTCTTTCTGCAATTTACACTTGTTTGGTTGCCCTGATTAGTGATTCACCATATAGTTTCTCCTGATGAAATGCTGGCAATTTGCTTTATGGATAATTTATGTGCTGATGATAGAGTTTCATGCCTTCTTTTTTCTATTGTTAGGACCATATTTGAAGTTGATATCAATAGCTTTGAGGAAAGACCGTGGAGACTTCCGGGCATTGATGTCTCAGACTTTTTCAACTTTGGTTTAAATGAGGACACTTGGAAAGATTACTGCAAACAGCTGGTAGGTCTGAGAGTCAAATTTGCATTAGTTCCCATGCTTATTCAAATTTGTTGAGCTCCTACATTTATGTGCTTATTTGTTTAACGGTCCATGGAAGTGGAAGCTAAGAAGTTGAAAAAAATCTTTAGGAACAACTCCGCCTTGAGACAACTATGCAAAGCAAGATTCGTGTCTATGAAAGTGGGAGAACAGAACAGGTATTGAATTGCCCTTTTACAGACACACACACACATATATAGCACTTGCATGTGTGGATACTTCATTTGGACAATGTTTGTGTATGATACTTTTCTGTTACCATCCTTTTGTTTGAGAAAGTGTTCTATGAGTTTTATTACTCGATTCTTCTCCTTTTGCTTGCTGTTGTATTTTAGGAGTATGATCCTGATCTTCCCCCCGAGCTTGCAGCAGCAGTCGGCATCCAAGATATTCCATCTGAAACTGTAAATCTCAGAACAGATGCTGGTGGAAATGACTTAGCAAGAGCATCAGCACTTGGACGGCCCCCTCTTGTATGTTTTGGAATCTATGTTTTCTTTATGATTCATGTTGGAGGAGATTTGGAAGCTTTTATCCATGCTGCCTTTATACTCGATTTTAGGATCTCTATGGAATACCTTAGCCACTGTCTTCTTCACTTAATTCTTTCTAGAAAGTTATTTTCAGCTTTGCCCCATCGAAAGGGTCAATAAAAGTTCTTTGAAGTTTCTAGTAAGCAAACCAGTAGTATTATTGTACAGTTTATTCAATGTCAAAAGTATCGTCTCACCAGCTTTCTTTCATTTGAAACTAGCCCGTTGGCAGACCAATACCGGTAGAAACTGGTGCTGGCGACCGTCTCCCATCCATTGACACCAGGCGTCCGCGAATGCATGATTCAGATGCAATAATCGAGGTGAGCAGTCACCTTCTTCTCTTCCTTGGCACTAAAAAAATTTGTTAACATCATTGCATCTGTCACACTACTGATGTTTTTTGGCGAACAGATTGTGCGTCAAGCAGATGATGATGACATGGCTGAGCATCAACAAAATGAACCGTCGAGAAAGGATCTCAGAGGGGATGATGAGATTGATGACCTTCTGCAGGAGGATACAGAAAATTATGATGGCTTTTCACATGTTTGTGATGACCGTAAGAAGGAACTGGTTGGAAGAAGTGCACAGTTCAAAAAAACTGTTCTTGATGATGAGATTCTAGGCGATGATACTTTGGATTTACCTCCAGAAGCACCTGAGAAATACCATCCTGGTCGGGAGTTTAGTGTCCATGAGGAGAGGTAGTAAAATGTTGTATCAATATCTTTACATTATTTCCACATCGACTGGTTTCCTTTTCCTGTCTCTTTAATTGTGGCCGACTGGTGGTGCTTCTCTCTAGGCAACCCTCCTGCAAATTGGATAACATCCTAGGAGCTAATGAGTTTGCTTGATATTAGCATGGTTACCTTGCAGAATGTTTGGTAGCTTCTTTGTGTAAAGCAGGATACTGAATTTCATATACCTGCAAAAGAAAGAAGCCTAATCAATTAGTTTTTATAGAATTGATTTTCACTGGGAAAAAAAAACACGTTCCATGAAAGGTTAAAAAGTACCTAATAGCGAGACTGGGGAAGTTTGGAACGGATGGGAGCCCATTTCTAATTTACATAAGTTGTCTGTGGATTATTATTTTGAAGTATGCTTAACTAGTTTGGGATGGGAAATATTCTTGTAATTTTCTTTCAGGTGTTGTACTAATCATTTTTGTGAGATTGCCACATCACTGAATCCAAACATGCTGAATGATATATCTTTCCTCAAAAGAATTTGGTCAACTTATTATCACGTTTGAGGTTAAAATTCTTCATGTTGTCATTGACCTTTTTTTTTGGTTGTTCGGCCATAAGCAAAAGAGGTCCAAGAATGTACTCTGTCCAGTATGAGTCTATATTTGATGTTAGTTTGGTTTTTAGTACAATGATTAGCAAATATTATATCTAATTTACTCATTGAAACAACTTACATCTTGTGCCATCTAACATGCTTTTAAATTGCTTTCATAGGCTGACAAAAGGAAGAGCACGTGTTGGGTCCCCCAGAATGGCTTCTTTTGAATATGAAAAAGAAGAGCAGCATGGTGATAATGAGAAGGAAGAATCATTTGAAAGTGGGGATGATAATCACAGTCATATGTCATCTCCTGTCACCATTGGGTCTGCAGGGGAGCAAGTTGTGAGCAATAGGGGTAATACTGACAATGATTTGGAAGCAGATGAGAGAACCTTTGAAATGGAAAGAGAGGAAATAGCTTTGGATGCAACCACTAGAAACGATGCACCTGAAGAGGAGAATTCAATGTATTGTACAAAGAAACAAGCGCAAAGTTCACGAGGGGAAGAACCTTCCCAAGAAAATGATGGTGAAGACTCAAAGGCTCCAAGTAGTAGTGAAAACAGCAAACAAAGATCAGAAAGTAGTAAAGATTATCGAAAGTTCCACGACAGTGTCGAGGACAAAGTCGATTGCTCTATGCACACTGATAACATCAGGAGACCAATGGGATATGAGGATACTGATAATAGGAAAGGTCATCATGAAAGACAAGAAACGAGAAGACACCGCATGGCAGTGAAAGGGGGAGAAGATTCCTATGCACGTAGAGGTGTGGATCCTAACTCAGCGGTTCATATGCATGTGAAAAGTGAGAGTACAGACTGGAGAAAGGAGAGTGATGTTTCTGAAGGAGGCTGGCATCGGAAAGATGAGGATATATATGGGAGAAGGATGAGAATCAATGACCCGAGAAACAGGGAGCATGGTGGAGAAATTGGGTCCAGGCATTGGAGCAAGGTTAGAGAAAGTGAGGGGGGCGAAAAAGATGAATATCAACAGCCAAAAAATCAGTTGGACAATAGCAGCTGGAGGGGAGCTAATCATGATAAAGATTTGGGATCAAAACATAGAGATAGGGTTGATAATTTCAAGAGATGGAATGAAAAGGTGGATGATCTTCACAGCAAAAGAAGCAAGGAAGAGGTACCTATAAGTAGGGAGTACACTGAAAATGAAGGAATCTCGCATAATCACCGAGAAAGCGGCAGCCGGAGGAAGAAAGAAAGAGATGACGGCTTGGATCAGCGAAAAAGAGATGACCAAGCCAGGTTGAAGAATGATGATCTACATTATGTTAGGTTAAAAGAAGAGGGGTCATTTCAGAGGAAGAGGAATGAGGGGCAGAGAGAACGTGATGAATGGCATCGGCTTAAACAGTCCCATGAAGAAATTTTATCAATGCAAGAAAGAGAAGAAACACGGGCAGGAATGAGAAGTGGGCGAGGTGCTGAAGACAAAACATGGACAAGTTATTCTAGAGGGAAAGATGAATATAAGGGATCTGGTAGAGAGCATTACTCTAAGGATATCGGGCGGCAGAGCAAGCAACTTAAGAGAAGAAATCGAGCTGAAAATGATAGTCTCTCACAGCATAGGGGCTACAAAGACATTTATGCACGTGTGAATCAACTCGGTAATAACGAAAAAAGAGCAAAACATGAAAGGCCTACCACTCGTGAAGAACGCATTGCCTTTGCTTCTGACACTTCTAGGCTGCATGAAAATAAACACAAAGAGAGCAATAGAAAGAGTAAAGAATCTGAGAGCGGAGATCAAAACTTCTTGATCCCTTCTAAGAGGAATCAAGATGAGCACAGTGGACAGAGAAGTGAGATGGTACGTCTTTCTTTAGACCCAATTCAATAGCATTCCATGCAGGCATACCTTCCAGTAGAAATTCTGATTATGAAATGAGTTAATACTGCCAAGGTTACATAAATTTGTATTACTAGTAATACTTTGATTATCTAGTAATCAACAAATTGGTTCGATATTTACTGACCGATTATTGTGATTTTCATATATGGATGAGTAGTTGAAAATTCATATTACGGTCGCTTTACTTAGGCTGTTCCTTTGAGGCGATACAGGTGTGATGTAAAATTGGATTCTGTTGGCAAGATTGTCATGTTAAGAATACAAAATCAGTCTCTTAAGTTTTGGTTTAATCTGTTTACACGTCTTTTTCTTCTGCCGTCGTTTCTGAATAATTTTTTTATGTAGCACTTGTTAATTTCTCATGAGTTATAAAATTTTTAATTTTGCTGGACATTTTATTATAAACAGCCTACTTTCTTATTGGTTTGCGTTGATATCATTACAGATTCCTTCAACCCGGAAATGGAATTATAGTAAGTGAGACAATGTGCTTTTTGTTCTTGTAATGTTCACATCCTTTTTCTTCTCCTTTTGGTCTTGGCAGGACAAGAGGATGGAAGAGAAGGGGGGAGGGGATAGTTAGATGTATTATTACTTAAATCATTGACATAAATCACGATTTAATAACTTCTATTTTTTTGTATACAGCAATTTCATCTGATGAGAATTCACGGATCTGGAGCCTCACTGTTAACACTAGTTACACGGCATAGATTAATGACTCCAATCCATTACACACAACTTTAACTCTTCATTAAATGATTTTATGGAAATTTGGAGTGCATGATGGATCTGGAGCTGTTGATTGGTTGGCATTGCATTACTAAACCACCAAGGGAATCAAGAATGCGTTGCTCACTTTGACAGAAATGGACCAAAAAGCTAGAAATTGAACTCTCAAATGGATATTTAGATAGTGAAGTGAAGTTTTTCTAGATTAATAATTGCTCCCGATGCCCAACAAATCGTTCTGTGCTTTATTTGAATTTTGATAATTTTCATGCTGGAAGCTGTGTCCTTTTCTTCTTTCATAGCTTTTTCCATAGTTCCCCCCCTTTTCTCTGGGATAAGCTTTTTACCATATGGAATGAACTGTTTGACGGTCTAAAGATTACTTTTTTTCTTCACTCTCCACTTCCCCCCTTTAGGTGAAATCGAGAAACAGAACCGGTCAAGAAAGCAGTGAGAATGAAATCCATGTGAATAGTCATTCTTCCAGAAAGCAAAAGGAAGAGGTCTCATCAGACGAGGAGCAGCCTAACTCGAGGAAGGGACGCTCTAAATTGGAACGTTGGACGAGCCACAAGGAAAAGGATATCAGTATGACTTCCAAATCATCTTCCTCGAAGAGTAAAGATATGGGCACTTACACAGCCAGTGGCGCTTCCTTGGTCAGCAAACTTCCCGATGGACCTTCAAAACGGGTGGAAGGTCAGACTCAGCCTTTGGCTAAAGAGAAAGACACTGGAGGTGCAGAAGTCAATGATGCTGATAGAAAACCAATGGATGACAGACACTTGGATACAGTGGCGAAGTTGAAGAAGCGAAGTGAGCGTTTCAAGCTTCCCATGCCAAGTGAAAAGGATGCCATGGTGATAAAGAAAATGGAAAGTGAACCTTTACCTTCAGGGCAAATTGAAACCCAGCCAGATTCAGAGATCAAACCAGAGCGTCCAGCACGAAAAAGGAGGTGGACTGGAAATTTGAAGTGAGCAGAAGAACTTTTGTTGATTTTTAATCTCTTCGCCAATATAATAATATCTGCTTTGCACGTTTTTTACCGTCACAACATGCATAGTTGGTGACCTGCCATTATCATGTACCGCTTTAATAGAATGACAAAACTGTATCCATGACACAGGCATTTACTTTTCATTTTTAGTACATGTATACATGATTAAATGTAACATTACACTGGCCGCTGATGGGGGCTATAACTTCTTAGTAATTTATGGCATCTATATGTAGTGTATTACTAGTGGATAAAGACCTTAGGATCTGGCCTTGTGTGAAGATGAAGCTCCTGGAATGGAGGTTGTTATTGCTTGGCTTCTTTAAAATTAGAATGTTGAGATATGGAGAACGCTCAGAACCCAGGGAATGAATGAGAATGAAGCTTTGGAATGCAGAGGGAACTGTCGGTGGAATATGATTAGAACTAGATGAATATGGTTGATATTGTGTTGTATTGTATCTGGATTAGTTTTCTTTTACATTTTTACCGTCCTTTTTAACTTAAATTTTGGATGTTCATTGTGTTTTGAAGCCAATGAGATATAGAAGTATGGAAGAGGAGGAATTATTATAAACCAGTGTCCATGTTGAGATTAAGTTCAATCAATCTGCGTGTTTCTGAATTTCACATGATGGGAAATCATTGCAGAGCTTTCGAATTTTTGAACTTGCCATGTTAATGGTATAATCATGTATGGTTGGAATCGACAGCGCAGGATGGAGTTTCAAATAGGTAGTTTAAATCTTGTGAAATCATTCAGCAAATGAGATTTTTTATAAGCTGCATAATTGCTTATTATTTCACTTTTTATAACCATTTGAATGCTTAAAAGGCGTGCGAGTACAGTCATTTTGACGAATTCCCCATCTTGGTCTAGAGGGATTATAGTTTTCAATCGTTTTCCTAGTTAAAAATATCAAACACAAGCTTGTTAGCATAGTGATTGAGGTGCTATGCCTTCACCTTAACGTACAAAGTTCAAACCAAAGTTGATGAGTTCCATTGCAACTTCGTTTTAAAAAAAAAAAATTGGATCACATGACAACCCTAGTCAGTAACAATCAAACCTACTTTAATGCATTTATTCAAATACAATCGAACAAAACCACGGATGACATGATTCAATTGGCACGACCAGACGTGACCCACTACTGTAACATTAGCCATCAGTATTGTTGAGAGGTCGTGTTCGAGAAACAACTCGACTAGCGGTTTCTAAATATCATTTTAATAGTATACTTGTAAGGCTATCAGCTGTCCACGTATATTTTGGACATAACCCACAACAGTGTGCTGTGTGCATCTTACATCCCAAAGTCCGATTCACCTTATCTAGATATTCTCCCCAGCTATAAATTTCTCTCATTTTATAGCAAAAATAATCTCAAGAAATGGCCAAGAAAGAGATGGAAGTGGTGAAGGGTTTGGATATAGAAAAATACATGGGAAGATGGTATGAAATAGCTTCATTTCCATCAAGATTTCAGCCCAAAAATGGTGTAAATACAAGAGCCACTTACACACTGAATCCTGATGGTACTGTACATGTTCTTAATGAGACATGGAGTGATGGTAAAAGAGGGTCCATTGAAGGCACTGCATATAAGTCTGATCCCAAAAGTGACGAGGCAAAACTCAAAGTCAAATTCTATGTGCCCCCTATTTTGCCTATAATTCCTGTCACTGGGGATTACTGGGTTTTGTATATTGATGAGGATTATCAGTATGCTTTGATTGGCCAGCCCAGTAGGAGCTATCTTTGGGTATGTTTTTCTCATATTTGAATATTCATGTGGGATTTTTTTTTTCTTTCATAAATACATCATTAGCTTTTTTGAGGGTTTCCTGAGTTGGATAATTATTTTTATTTATTTATTTATTTATTTTTATGTTAACCATTCTGGATGGTTTTAGAGCCTGTTTGGCTGATCTTAAAAAAAGAACTAGTGTTATTTCAAGTATAGAGGTAGCTCTTAGAGTTGTCTTTTATGTTGAAGTGTATTTTACAACTTATTCTTGTTGCTTATGAGTAAATTTGTGTGAAAGAACACTCTTTAAGCTTAGCCAGGCATGCTCTTAGTTGATGTTTAGTAAGTTGGATGAACAGAATATGGAACAAAAGAAACTATCACAATGAAATGAAGTGCTTGTTTGTTTCAGATACTGTGCAGGCAGCCCCAGCTTGATGAGGAGACATACAATATGCTTGTACAAAAGGCTAAAGATGAAGGGTACGAAATGGAGAAACTCCACAAAACACTACAGGCTAATCCTCCACCAGAGAGTGAAGATGCCCCAAAGGACACCAAAGGGTTTTGGTGGTTTAAGTCCATTTTCGGAAAGTGATTTAAGTATAAAATGTGTGAAAATAATGGGTGGAGCTCATTAAGAATAAAAGAGCAAGCGAATCTTGTTTATTATATTAAGCAGAAGCAGAAGCATGATTATACAAGTGTTTGCATCTCGATCTTTGTAAATTATGTAGTTTTCAGTGTGTTTTGCTTTGCGTTTTGGATTATGAATGAGAAGTCTGAATGGAATTCAATTCTCCTTGGGTTATACTCATTTTATTTTATTTTTTTGTGAAGAGGTTTCTAAAGGGACTATGGCATTATTTATATAGAGAGAGATGCCAGAGGTACATCACCTCTTACATCGGGGTGTTCATAATTTTTTTGAACTCCACACAGA
>CAIGRT010212897.1:0-12418 GCA_903798405.1 Fraxinus platypoda
CTGGATAATCAGAATGAATCGACTGGAGTCAAAATATCTCGAGCCCAAGGTATATCAACAGTCCAAGCATCTAACAGCCACAAAAGAGCTACGTGTCATCAATCCAAGTGAAAGTACTTCTTATTTAAGAGGAGCGTGATTTGCAAAACACGCCTTTAGCCAAAAACACTGGGAGCAGAATAAATGGGCTGGGATCCAACCCTACAAATTGTATTGGTAACAAAGCCCCTTGATGCTTCACCAAAATCTTTAGATGGTGCTCATGATAGACCTAATGTTGGAGAAAATGGTGTTTCTAATAAGCCTCGAGTTGAGCATGAGGCCTCAATTGCATTAGCTGAGGATCAGGACACAATTGGTGTTCTTGCAGTAGTTTCAGAAGAAGCCACACTCACGAAATCAGAGAAAGAAGTACAACCAGAGTTTCATGAGGATAAAAATTCAACAATTCTTTCGGAATCCATTGCAGGTACATTGGAAACAGAGCCATTTGAAGCTTCACCAAAATCTTTATATAGTGCTCTTGATAGAAATAATGTTGGAGAAAATGATGCTTCTAATGAGCCTCGAGTTGAGCACGAAAGAAGAAAATTTAGAAGTCAATTGTTTTGCAGCCATCTCCAGAAGATGATAATGTAAATTTCTGTCAAGCGAGAAAGGATACAGATGCTACTCATATTATTGAGGTTTCTGTTAATTCTGATATGATACCAAAATCTACTGAATGTGATAAACAGCTGGGAAATATTGACATAAATAGAGGTCAAATCGACACAGCTATGCCTTTTGAATCTGTTAAGGCTGCTGTTTCAAAGTTTGGGGGAATTCTTGATTGGAAAGCCCACCAAGTGCATGCTAAGGAGGTATAATCTTCTCAAACACTCTTTTATGTTTCGAAAATTGCATTTGGACTTCCATTATTCAGTTGAATTGGCTTCCAAAAGGTGGATCTACAAATCACTGTCTTCCGTGTTTCACATTGCTGCACAATTTAATTTCGATTCAGGTCATCAAGAAACAGAATTGGTTCAAGTTTTATATGCATAAATGTTATTGAATCTTTTTCCCCATTTACATTGTATTTATGTGAACATGTTATCCTGCTTTCTTTCTACAAGTAGCGATATTCTATAACCTCAGGGAAAAGTTGAGATCCCTAAATATCGGCTTTCATGTGAACATTGCTTATAACATGACATTCGGTATAGCTCTAACTGGTTCTGGTTCCCCATGCAGAGACGAAAATTCATAGAACTAGAACTCGAGACAGCAAAGGAGGAGATTCCAGTGTATAAAAAACAAGCTGAGGCTGCTGAATTGGCTAAAATACAGGTTAAAAGAGCTAAGCAATACTAAAAGACTCGTAGAAGAGTTGAAGCTTAATCTGGAAAGAGCACAAACAGAAGAACATCAAGCAAAACAAGATTCTGAACTTGCAAAACTAAGGTGGAAGAGATAGAGCAAGGGATTGCCGAGGAGGCTAGCATTGCAGCCGGCACAGCTTGAGTTTGCTCGAGCCGGAATGCAGCCGCGGCTTCAGAGCTTAAAACTGTTGGAGAAGAGCTGGAACAACTAAGAAAAGATTACACTTTGTTGATGACTGAGAAGGATGTTGCATTGCAAAAGGCGGAAAAAACTGTTCTTGCGGCAAAAGAAGTTGAGAAATCGGTAGAGGATCTGACAATTGAACTCATTTTCACAAAGGAATCATTGGGGTCTGCACATGCTACCCATCTGGAGGCAGACGAACACAGAGTTGGAGCGGTTATAGCAAAAGTGGAAGACAATCTGAATTGGGAGAAGGAATTAAAGGAGGCAGGTGAGGAGTTGGAGAAACTAAACCAGCGAATATCACTGGCCAAGGATCTGAAATCAAAGTTAAATACTGCTTCAGGATCACTACAGGATTTAAAAGCTGAATTGGTTGCATTTATGGAATCATACTCAAAGCAGGAAACTGTCGTAGAAGCAAACCTGAGAGATGCACTGGAAGAACCAGAGACAAAAACTCATGGTTATATTAAAGCAGCTGTTCCTTCTTCTGAAAAGGAACTTGAAAACACGAAGGTCAACATTGAGAAAGCAAAAACTGAAGCTAACTGTTTGAAGGTGGAATCTGCATCATTGAAGTCAGAACTGGAGAGAGTAAAATCAGAACTTGTTGCCTTCCAACAGAGAGAAGGAATGGCATCAATTGCAATTGTGTCTCTTGAAGATGAGCTGACAAGGATAAAGTCAGAGATAGTAGTTGTTCAGAAGAAGGAAAGAGAAGAAAGAGAGAAGAAGATGGAACTCGTCAAACAACTACAACAGGCAGCTCAAGATGCAGAGAGGGCAAAAGTACTTGCTCGGATGGCTCAAGAAAGGCTTCAGGAGGCGAACAAAGAAGCTGAAGAAGCAAAAGCAGGAGCAAGTACCATGGAAAGTAGATTACTTACAGCAGAGAAAGTGGCATTAGCAGCTATCAATGCTTTGCAAGAGAGTGAATCTGCTACCAATGATGAGGATTCATCTGCTGGTTTAACACTTTCTTTAGAAGAATATTATGTTCTTAACAAGCGGGTCCATGAGGCAGAAGAGCTACCTAACATGAAAGTGACTGTGGTTTTCTCCCAAATTGATGTAGCAAAGGAGTCTGAATTGAGGTGCTTGAGTAAGCTGCAGGAAGTATATCGTGTAATGGCTGAAAGAAAAAATGCTCTAGAAGCAGCACTAAACAAGGCTGAGAAAGCCAAGGAAGAAAAATTAAGTGTAGAACAGGAGCTAAGAAAGTGGAGGGCTGAGCACAAGCATAAACGGAAGTTGAGGAATCTGTTCCAGGAGGGGTAACCCCGATTGGAACTCCAAGAACAAGCTTTGAGGAGAAAGATGAACCTGAGAATTTGGTTAGGACAACTAATATTCAGCATGGGGAAAATCCTAATCCACATACGAGCAACACAGAAACTGATTCATCGCAAGTGAAAGCTACCCATAGGAAGAAAAAATTCTTCCCACGGATCCTCATGTTCTTTGCCAGGAAAAAGGTACCATCATCTAAGTCGAAGTAATCTTCTATTCATACTCCTAGAAATAGTCTTCTTCTTTTTATTAATTTTTGGTTATTTTTGTGTACCTCCCTTTGTTTACCGGGTACCCCCAGTTATCCAGTATTGGTGTGAGTACATTATGACAGTCTATAATTCTGTAAATGCTAAGTATTGTTGTCTGTAGAATGAATTGATCAACATGATTTTTTGGTTCACAAGGAATAAACAATTGGTGGATTTCAAAAAGATGTAAGTTTTAACCCGGAGTGATTAATAGGATTTTGAGGTGGCAACTTTTCATTGAGATTTCTCCTCCAGGTAACACAGTTATCCTATATTCAAAGAAAAATCAGTTAAAATAAAACAATTTTAAAATTTCCCTATAATACAAATTGCTCCTTACAACAGGTAACTTCACCTGATATGGAACAGAAATATGATGTACATCAGAACCCAGTGCATTCTCTGAATATTTATGCACCTGATTCAGCTAGTGTTTGAATGATTATTTTATGCCAGGGATTGGAAAGATGCTCTGTAAGGTTGTCAATAGGACCAACATGGGTAACATTAGCTTGAATGAAAATTCTGAGCATCGCCACCATTGTTAACCGTCTCACAAAAACGGAGAAGGAAAAAAAGGAAACGATCAGGAAGTGTTAAATATAGAAGACAAAAGAGAGGGAAATGAAGAAAGTTATAAGCAGCCAAAGAGACCATTTTTAATCTCTTTTAAGCTTCTATTCATGAGCATTATTTATATCTTTAGCAAGGACAAAGGACCAGTAGGGTACCTGTTGAATGCACAATAAAAACTTTTTAAGTATAATTTTTCTCATTGTAATCAACAACATGCCCTTCAAAGGCTAAATAAGAACATTAATTACTAATGCAGATGAAGATTACCCGAGTTCGAGCCCTCGAGTGCTGCTTCTAACCCGAAGAAAATCCCCTCTTTAGCTTGAGATCCAGGATTTTGTTTGTAAAATTGATTATATTTGTAATCCACTTATTGCACGTTTGGTAAGAAGGATTGGATAGCACTGGACTCTATTAAGAAAGAAAATAAACTAAATTCTTGTCTTCAATTCTAACCAGTATTGTGTACCAAAGATGCATGGATGCAACAATCTCAGAAGAAACATCGTCTTCCCACAGCAAGCACAAATGGAATAGTCTCATGCATTCGAGCTCCCTCGCTATGGCGGCTTCTTCTTCTCATTTTTTTTCCCTCCATAGGAAGAAGACATATACGCAAAGCAAAATTGAAACCACGCGTAACCATATTATTCTTTAAACAGGAATCTAATTTCCACCGGTTAACACAACAGTGACCTTGCTGGCGTAACCAAATAACTCCAAAATTAGTATTGAAGATTTGACAATTAAACTAGAAATTTTCTTTTAGCAGAATTATTTTCTGCTAAATAAAAGAAAGAGTTTCAGAGTTCCATTACATACATTCCACGAACAAGTTACTGCCCAAATATTAGCTGACTTGCACTGCAATAGGGTCTCTCCTTTTCACCTAATTATTAAGCGCTTAATTTTTGCATAAAACATGGAACAGAGTCAAAAATTTATATTTACAATACAAAATATGAACTTCCTGTGTGGAGACTGAATTTGACATGCCTGGAGTTGGAGTATTAGATGAAAGCTTCGACTCCTTCATTCTCCTCCTCGAAGTTTTCGCTTAATACTCTTCTGTGGTTTGAAAAACCTCTTATGACTCCAACTTGATGCTTTAAACTCTAAAACAACCTCTTCAAAGGGGTTTTCTAAGCAATCCGCCAACCGGTACTTTGAAACAGTATTGCAGAAGAACTTCATCACCACCTTTCCCAAGTTCTCTTAGAACAGGGAATATCACTTTGATGTGCTTTGTTCTTGTACGATTGACCGAGCTTTCAGCCACGTCAATTTTAGATTTATTAATTCTACATGCATGGCTCTGCATTATTTTTCCAATTCTATTTCTTTTTGTATTCTTCTTTTACTTTATTTCAATGAAATTAAATTACTCCTGTAACGATCTTGATTGTATTTTCTCTTTAAATCTAAGTTGTACAGACAATTTAAATGAAAGACCTAGGACCATTGCACTATTTCTAGGTATTGTTCTTCTCGAGGGCATCTCCATCTCTGTATTTGCTATTTTCTTGGTACTGTGGTTATTTATCCTCCACAATGGTATCTTCTTTCCTAGTCTAAGTATGCCATGGATGATCTTCAGAGAGCTGGTATTACTAACACTAGGCCAGTTGAGACTCTTCGGAGTAATGTTCATTACATTCCTTCGTGTGGTGTTCGTTTAGATGACCCAACTTTATACTATCAAACAGTTTTATCTCTAAATTACACCGGCTGATATTTCACATTATCAGCATATTGGTCTGTTCTCGTACCACTCTTCACTAAATAGTTATAACAGTGAAAATAGCAGCAACTAAATGCTCTTCGTGTTCATAGTTCACACACCCTTATCTTACATAGGATAAGAAGACTTAACTTCATTTATTTTGAAGTTGGTGGCAAGACATGTCACTTATTAAAGCCAACATCTTAGTTATACATAATTTAGGTTTGTGACAGCAAAAATATTTGATTACATATTTTTCTCCCAAACAGCGTAGTCTATTCCAGAGGTTGCAACCTGAAAATTTGGTGGAATTAGATTTCCAAGATCCATCTTTGGTCCTATTTTGACAATAATTTTATCATCAATCATTGCTACATAGAGATCAGAATCAGAAGCCATAATCTGCACTTTGCTAGTTGGTGAGATGCCATTCCTTGACCTAATCATTGACAGTTTAGTGATTTCGTCCTTCTTCCCCCAATCAAAGAAATGATCGTAGAACTGCACAACAGAATAAGAAACTCTTCAGATAATTGTAAGGTTGTAAATGAGTCAATTTGGACCAAGATTATGAGAATTCAAGTCGATTTACAAGTAGAAATCACTTGACGAGTCCAGCAGAGTCAATATTTAGAGTAAAGAATGAGTAGAACTGAAATAGAAATTAAGCGTGGAGAAGCTCGTAGATGGGGAACTTACTACTGATGGAATCCCTGGATGAGTAAGAATATAAGCATATCCTAGACTGACTTTATCAGATGGAAATGGCCAAATTTTCTGTGTGGATCCTGTATCATGATTGTCAATAAAAGTAACAGCATTCTGTGGCAAAATACCTATCATTCCAGGAGGTTTTCCATTAGAATCCTTCAATCTCCACAATTCTCCCTGCACTGCAGCTTGAAGAATTCCCTTTGTTGTGAAATCGAAAGCTGTAACTCTCCCTCCCGCATTCTGAACCCACTGCATCAGTTCATTCCGATGCCCGTCCTGATTATAATCCAGCTTTCCATCCTGTCCGGAAAGAGAATTCCAGAGTTCTCCAACAGCAAAATCTGGTGAAGTGTTTTCCATATAGATTTTGGTGATACTCACGGAATATCCCTTGACAAAGTCAAACCGCCAACCATCAAATCCAATTTCAGTCTTGAGCCAGTTCATCCAGTCTGATAACTCCTTTTGTACTCTGGGATTGAGATGGTCAATGTCTGGAGCAGGTTTAAAGTCATCTCCAGTATCAGGGTTCCCGGTGCCATCTGAATACTGTGTGTCGTCTTTGCAGATGAATGACGGCCCGCAGTCAAGGCGATCATCAGAAGTCCCTCCCTCAAATATGCAATATATACCTCTGCTGTCTTGTTTATCAGCAGATCTGTGGTTTATTACAATATCAGCAACGCATTTGATGCCCTTGTCACGGAAAGCCTTAACTAATGACTTCAGTTCCTGTTCATTTCCGTATTTAGATGCGTCCAGATCATACAATCTTCCGGGCATATAGCCTGGAAAATAAGGGCAAACTTTCCATTAATACAAGTATTAGCATTTCTATATCAAAATGTTCAAAATTCTAAGATGCGTCAGCAATTCCACAGAGCAATTAGGTTAAGATGCACAAAGCTAAAAACAGACATTTTGTTTTCTAATAGTCGATGCAGAAAAGTCTAATTATGATAAGACTGTTGGAAAATAAAGTCCAATTATGACAAGACTGTTGGAAAATAATCAGTTACATAAATTGCAGAATTATAAAATGCAGAAAGTAGAACTTATCGAGTGTCGTGATAGCTAGATATCCTAAAGTGAAATTTTTCGCCGTTAACTGCTGTTACGTCCGTGAACAATTACTCTCAGGATGATCAAACAAACTACTTGCGCAACAATAAAGAATGGTTTTAGAACTTCTCCATAAAATATATATTAATATAAAACTCGAGTATGAAAAAGTACAAAAAATGATAATTTCGTTTTTGATGTAATTTTTTCAAAACCAGATGTGTTTATATAGCCAAAATAAGTGCCTGTTTGTCAACCATTATTGAGAAGAAAATGGTGTAATGAATAGTATTTTTTGGAAAATGTGTGGTTGAAATTGAAAGAAACTTTATTGGTTTATGTGTAGAATATTTTATTATTTGAATGTGTGGTAGAGAATGGTTACTGTAGAAAACAATTTTTTGAAAAATGGTAGACAAACAGGGGCTAAATATAACTACATTCACCATGATTAGAAATATTTGCAATTTTAAAACCGGTAAAAGTCACCTGGATTATGCTATTTGTACTCACACATTTTTACAAAATGGTTTACTCACTCTCACAAAAAATGCGGGCCCCATGTGAATTCAAAAATGGTGGCTGTGTGGTCCCCACTCCTTTGTGTGTAGTGAGTAAACTATGTAGTAAACCATGTAGTACTTGTAACATGGTCCAAGTCACCTTGGGGTGCAACTGAGTGGGAGACGGGGGGTAGCCACACATGGGTGACCCCAGCATTTGCCAGGTCTGGTACAAGATTGATGAGTGAGTTGTACCATCCTNCCATGTAGTACTTGTAACATGGTCCAAGTCACCTTGGGGTGCAACTGAGTGGGAGACGGGGGGTAGCCACACATGGGTGACCCCAGCATTTGCCAGGTCTGGTACAAGATTGATGAGTGAGTTGTACCATCCTCCTTGCTTACTACTTGACTCCCAATTGAATCCCTAACAGTACACCAAAAAAAAAAAAAAAACCATAAACATGCTTGTTCCAACAAAAATCAAACTTTTTTAAAAGTCGGAGTTGTTAACAATACCTGAAACAACAAGGTCGGAGTAACGAGAACCGGAAAAAGAGAGAAAATAAGACACAGACAAGTAATAACAAGAGTCATCTTTGGGCCATGACCAGGAAATTCAGAAGTATATAAAGGACTCCAGAGCCGGGTTTCTTGACTTCTTCGTAGAAATACTTACCCTGGAATTCCAATAAATTGTGGAATTTCCTTACCACAGTCCACACGAGTCCACGACAGTTGAATCTCTATTCACATTGAGAGAAATCCATTTGTGGATGGTGATGTTATGTGCAAAATTCTTATAATTGCAGTGTAATTGGCAATTAAAAAAATCATACCAGGTCAAGAAGAAAAGTATGGATTTAACTTTATATTAGGGCACAATGTCGTAAACTCAAGGAAAACCATTTGATTTAAACTCTCATGAAAAATAGTTTTACTTTTTCATCGTGGGCATAGAGTACGCGCATTTATTTTAGTTTTAAAGACAGAAGAATATGAATCATAGAAAGCCGTGTACCCAAGTTTTTGATAAGGATAGAGAAATACGTCCTCTAGATAAAGAATAATTCTATACTCACAGAAACGAAAAAATCCAGAAAAGAGAGAAACAAGTGGGCCCCACATTTTTTATTAAGAGCTTGTTTGGGAGGGATTAAAATCAGATTAAAATTGAAAATATAATCATTGGAGTTGACTTTTATTAGACGAGTGGGACCCAATAACGGTTATATTTTCAATTTTAATTGGATTTTAATCCTTCTCAAATAAGCTCTAATATTTTATTCAGGTGGGACCCACATGCATGTGAGTATCTGTAGAAATTCTGGCAATGAATAGTTCTGATAAAGCAGCATTTTTCCTAGATAAAATACGCGTAAACAGCACAAAAGTCTACCTGTTGGTTGTTGTGTAAAAAATTCCATATCTTTTGAAAATAGTACCAAACGTTCCTATTTCAAATCTTTCGTGTGGAATACCCCTCTTCAGTCACATTCCGCATATCCCTCTATTAAATGCCAATAGATAAACGAAAAATGAATAAATAAATAAAGGGATAATTGCAGCTGAGACTCCAAACCTTTCAAACAGCGACAGAATTTTTCATAACCATTCAATCGTTGCAATCGTCACCCCAAACGTTTCAAATCGACAGATGAGGCACCAATGGATGGTTTCCATCCAATCTGTAGTTAGTTGACCCAAAAAATTAATTTTGATCACATTTTAATCAATTTAAAAAGGGCAAAATAGTAATTTAATATTTTTCCTATAAACTAATTAAAAACTTAAATAAAAAATCAAAAAAATAAATAAATAAAGAAAAACTATCTTCTTCACCCCACCCCACCCCAAACTAAAAATTTGCCACCGACCACCATCTTAGCCTATTAGTCCCAAGCCACGTAAAAAACAACACATTAATAATCGGCAGAACTCTTCAGAGGAGAATGCTGAGGAAGAAAAGAAGAAATCATGAAGCCAAATGGTCATAAAATAAAAGGCAATAATTTTGATACAAATGAGGATGATAATAAGAATAATTCTATCGGTATAAGGAAGAGGTGGAGCTGCGCCAAGCCTAGAGATTTTATCGACCTGCGAGTTTTACTAGGTACTCGTTGAGAGATAAATCTTTCTTGGGTGGGTCATCGAAATCTGATACTGGTCTGAAATTAGTTCTTGGAGAACAGTCCAAGCTGACTGAAGCTAAGGAAACAGATGGCGCGATGGTGGTCGGTGGCAAATTTCTAGTTTTTTGTTGAGGGGGTTGGGTTGGGGGTGGGGAAGATAGTTTCTCCTTTTTTATTTTATTTTTTTGATTTTTGGTTTAAGTTTTTTATTATTTTATGGCAAAAATATTAAACTGTTGTTTTGCCCTTTTAAAATTGATTAAAATATGGTCAAAATTAATTTTTTTGGTCAACTAACAATAGATTGGATGGAAACCGTTTATTGGGACCTTAACTGTTACGATTTGAAAGATTTGGGATGATGGCTACAACAATTAAAAGGTTAGGAGAAATTCTGTCACTGTTTGAAAGGTTTGGAGCATCACCTACAATTATCCCATAAAAAAATAAGAGGACAAAACCCCATATTAGAAATGTTGCACAAAACCCCCTTAGCGAAAATGTTCATGTTGTCTATTTTTTCAATAAAAAAGTTGAAAATAAAGAATATACCCTCATATTTAAATAAAAAAAATAAAAGAAGAAAAAAATCAACTGTAGTCCCAATTTTTTCAAATAAATGCAATAAGTAAATAAATAATTAAAAATCAAAATAAATAATAAATAAAAATCTCCAAATAACCAAAAGAAAAAAAAGAAGAAAATCTCCACTCCACCCCATACTTCATCTTTTTTCCCAGCAAAAAACAGAAAATAACTCACTGTACTTCCCCAATTCCAACCCCAACCCCAATCTCATTCAAATTCTTCATTCCACTCCGAAGGATAAAGATGAAGTTTTCCTCTGAGTTGTCATGGTCAACAATGGTGCTTTTCTCCTATCAGTGAAGGCTAATCGCGGACTACATGCGTCCAATTAACTGCGAGTAGTTTTTAGTTTCCTCTATTTCATGCCGTTTTATAACAATTATTCAACCATTTGCTTGAATTTAGCAACACTTTCGTAAGTACATATTTTAGGGCGCTATTTTGATTTTATTTTATATTTTTTAGATGTTTTTTTTGTTTTTAATTACTTGTTTGGGACTTATTTACATTTATTTGAAAAAATTTGGGACTATAGTTGAAATTAACTTTTTTTATTTATTTTCTTCTTTTTTTTTTTGCTTTATTTAATTATGCGGGTATATTCGTCATTTTCAATCTCTTTATTGAGAAAATGGATAGCAGGGACCTTGTCCTTTAATTTCAATAGGTGATGGGATTTTAGGTAGCATGTTTAATAGGTCGAGGGTTTTGTCCTTTCTTTTTTTCCATATTTTTCCTATTTATTGGGATGTAACGGCGGGACATATGGAATGTGACAACATTGGAGTATTTCATGAGAAAGGTTTGAAACATGGACGTTTTGTGCTATTTCCAAAAAGTAAGAAGTTTTCGACGGCGAGAACAATAGGTAGGAGTTTGTATTGTTTAGCTTATGTAGCACAATTCTAAATCTTTTAAAGTCATGTCATCAAATTTCGAACCTTCTAATCTTTTTACCTACATTTCAAACATTTTAATAAATGTACGTGAAAAGGGCATCTGAATGGTTTGGTCCAAAGGACCATCGATAGTACTGCAATTTTTTTTTTTTTTTAAACTTTTATAACAGTATTTAATATGATCAAATTTTCTAAGAAAAATGACATAAAAGCATAGTGCATATGGTAGAAAAAATATTTAAATAATTTTAAATGGTGGAAGGATACGTAACTTTTAGAATATCAATAACCTTAGATAGATAATGAAATGATTTAATTAATGAAGATAAATATTGATATTTTATAGGCAATTGCAAAAGGTAAAAGCCGAATAGTAGCTTTACAAAATGGTATAGATTCTTTTATAATCAATTTTCTTAGTGTGTGTTTGATAAAACCTTGTTAAAATTTTATCTACATTTTCAACTTGTCAAATTTTAATTTTATCTACGTACTTATGGAATTCAGAACTTTTATCAATTTTTCAACCTTACATTTAATCAATTTTTATTAAAATCTAATAAAAACTTTTATCAAATAACCCCTTGAAATTACCACACATCTAAATCAATTTCGGAATGTTCAACAATCAAAAGTTTCAATTCTAAAATCATTCCCAAATGGAGCCATAGTCCATTCTTATTTTCTAAAAAAAGTACACCGAGATGAGACGTAGGCAAAACTCTTTGCCTGACAATAAGTGAAATTTTAAGCGGTCTATTTAATAGATGACTGTTTAATGCGCCTAGGCGTGCCTCGACAAGCTTAACGGGGAGACACATGTCCCCTATAATTGTATAGGGCACAGGAATAATCCCATTTTTTTTTCTTTTTTTAAATTTTTTAAATTTTATTTTAGTTTCAAGTACAATAGTAAATAATGACTTTATTCGATAAATATTTAGATAAGATTTAAGTTATGATACTATCTATATTATGTAATTATGATTTTGAGACTTATCATTTTGTTGGAAAACTGCGAAGGTATGTATGAAGTAGGAATTGTCTAGTTGTGAGTCGGGTCATTCCACATGGGCGATCCACGACCCGTATTTTTCTAACATCTCTCACTCGCACATGATAGGCT
>CAIGRT010212904.1:0-11827 GCA_903798405.1 Fraxinus platypoda
ATGCGTTTTGAGTTTTATATTATAAGTTTAACCTTACTTTTCAAAAATGCATTTTAAAAAATAATATATTAAACAAGTTTTGAGTGAGTGTTTTGCAAAAATAAAAACTGAGAAAAGCTTGAAAATGGCCAACCAAATGCACCTTAAATGTGTTTAGTGGGTTCATGGAAGATCCGATTATAGGCATTTTAGATTGAACACTTATAATATATAGACCTTTTTGACCCTTCGACTTTTCAATTTCAATGTGCAAGCCGAGTGTAAAAACATCTGTTCAAAGATTTACATGCGACTGATGATTATACATTTCTTTTCTTTTTGTTTTTCAATTGTGAAAGTGTATTCTGTGGTTCTGTTGCAAATTTTGTTGACATTTATTTGGTTATAAAATAATCAAGGAAACTCTTCTACTTCACAGCTATTGAGGATTGATGCAATTTCCTACAAAATTTTTACTGTTGGCTGAAATGATTTTTTATTTACTCCAAGTTGTTCCTTTGTCAACTTTTCGTTTTCTTTTATCTGCTGAAAAATATTCATCATTTGCGATCCTGCTACTTTTACGTGGACTGCTTTTCAATTGTTTCCATAGGAAAGCCGTTTCTGTATGTAATTGTTGCTTCACAGTGGAAATTGTTCATTAATAGCATTGTTTTGGTTTTGCAGCAATCCTGACCAGTCAAAACATTTGGAAACAGCCAGGATGCATCTTTTTGATGTATGGATTGATTTTGTGAACTTAAGATCTGAAGACTACAGTGAGAATAGCCGCATTCCAACTATGGTAAATATTTTTAAAATTTGTTATGTGAATTTTTCTCTGGAAAATATAAAATCTGTTAACCTAAATGCCGAATATTGCATATTTTGCGAGGAACCAACGGAAGTAGATATGTCTATGCAATGAAAAGATCCAAATTTTGTTCATCAACTCCCTTGCCTCCCTTTTTCTAGGGCATGCTTCCTCGATAACATTTCGTGCTCGTTTGCAAAATTCAATTTCACAAGTTTGTAATTCTTAAAACATTAACACATTATAAGCTTCTTAATCAGTGAAAATATTTTACGTAACAGTTCTTTTGCAGAAATTTGGCACTGCAGAAGAGGATGCTTATCGCAGGGATTTAACCATCAATAGGTATTTTTCTCTATTATTTGTAGTTTGCTGACGACACTAGAACAAGTTCTATAATGGAGCAGAAATGAGTACCATGGCTTCCTCAGTTTTATGGTCTTCTTATTGTTTGAGGATATACCAGGGGAATACATTAATCCAATCGTTTTGATATCGTTGAAATGTGTAGAATAGGCTGATTCTTTTGCCCTCTTCTAAAATTTCTATTCTACAGCTTGTTCTATAATATTAACACAAGTTCTGTTGAAGATTTAATTGGAAGAGGTTAGTATATTTTTGTCATAACTAATCAGTCGGTCAAATTGAGCTACCATGTTAAAAAATTTCACCCTCACCAATAAAGGTTTTTATTGGGTCATTGAATACAGGCATTATGGACTTGAAGTTGGGGAAAATAGTGACCCCATTGCCTCCAAAGCAGACGTTTTTGGACGATCCACTACGAGTGCTTCGAGCTATCCGATTTGGTAGTTCACATGTGACTGCTGTTTCAATGTTCTAAAGTCTTTAAAGTAGATTAGCAAGGAGAAATGATGAATGCTACCTTAGTGCTATGGTGTGAAGATATGATTCTGCAGAAAATGTTATTTAATTTATAACATAAAATTAAAATTAAAACCTCCTATATCAGAAGCCAACCTGTTTGTGGTTCTTTAGGTGCGAGGTTTGGATTTATGCTAGATGAAGAACTGAAGATAGCCGCTGCAGATGATGAAGTCAGAGCTGCAATTGCAGATAAAATTAGTAGAGAACGTATTGGCCATGAAGTATGCTTGTATAATTTGTTGTGTGGATCTATATGTTCTCAAAATTTCCAGTCATTTTTTTGCCTGTTACTAATATGTTTTTTTTTTTGGTCTCATGGAACAGATTGATCTCATGATATTTGGCAATCATCCTGTGAAAGCAATGGCATACATTTCTGAACTGCAGTTATTCTGGGCTGTATTTAGTCTTCCTCCTGATCCAGAGCCTTCAACTTCAGAAGGATATGAAAGGTTTCTTCCTTGTTCATGTCTAGAGTTCATTTCTAATCTATTTTCCTTTTAGTAAAAGAAAGGTGATAATGGTGGTTTCTAGTAAAGTTAATATTGAATATGGGGATAGCAGTTTGGAAGTAAAACTTGGTTTGTACCCACACATAAAACCCATTTATCCCTCAAACCTTGAGGACTGCGTATTTGGAATTCGCCAAGTTGAAGCTCTCCAAGTCTCTTATATGACAATTGTTTTTATTTTTTTTAAATTTCAATGTAGATTATTATGGTATGAATGCTGTGAAATCTTATACTTGATCTGCTAGCCTTGTTATACAGGCATTTGAGCGTTCTTCCAGCTCGCTTTCTCGTCCTCTAACTGGCTTTGCCAACTAAATCTTTGAATTGTTGCCCAATTTAAGTTTCATCAAGCTCTTTTTCTGATGTCATAATTTGTGGTTTATGCGTCGGGACAGTTGCTGATCATAATGCTCTGGTAAACAACTAAAACAGATAGATGGCAGATACAAAAATCAGAAGACAAACAAACTAGATATATTAATATCTCACAAAGATTCATTATTTATGTAAATGCTTGTTGATCTCTTTGAACTTGCTGTCTCGAAGAGGACTCAATGATTAGTCAATCTCTTCAATATAGTTTGAATAGCACTTGTTTTTTCACATTTCCAAGGTTAATATTTCCTTTATTTAGTGGTATGGATCTTTGTGAATGCTCCTTGTGAGCACATGCGGCAAGATCTTACTTTTCTTTTTATTAAATTGTGTGACTAGGCTTTGCGTTGCTTGCATGGATTCCACACGGAGACTCTTGCAGTTACTTGAACTCTCATCATTCACTGTGAGTAGTGGAGTGATTGTGTATGTTTAATGTTATAAATTAAAGTTATTGTTGAAATCCCGAGATGATTGGAACCATGATTAGAAGAATTATTGGGGATTCCACTTTCCATAGAAGAATATATTGATTGATATTAGTGATTATAGGAGATTGTCTAGATTTGTATTTTCCTTTTATTGTCTTGTTACTTGTACTATAAATAGAGGGCCTGTATTGTACATTAGAAGTGTAAAAATAAACAGAATAATCTTTTTCCCGATTCTTTCTTCATGGTATCAGAGTCGCCTACAATAGAGGTTCAATGACCTTTGAATCCTTCAACAGTGAAACAGAGGCCACCCCTGCCGTTAGCACAGTGAGGAATTGAAAACTCGTCTTTTCAACCCATGGTAGAAAAATTAGATGGGAAGAACTATAAATAATGGGCACAATCCATTAAGCTAATAATTGATGCGAAAGGAAAGCTTGGGTAGATACTCGGAAAGATGAAGATGCCGTCTGATACTGCTCTTCTTCAAAGATGGAGATTGGAGAACTCAGTGGTGACTTCTTGGCTTGTTAATTCCATGAAGCCCTCAATTGGAAAAATTTACCTATTTTTACCCATGACAAAAGATGTTTGGGAAGCTGTGATGGATATGTACTCTGATTCTGAAAATTCAGCAAAAATTTTTGAAATCAAGTCCCAATTGTTGTAAACGAAGCAGGGAGAACGTGAGGTGATCGATTATTACCTTGAGATGACGGCGTTATGGCAAGAACTCGACCTGAGTTTTGAGGAAAAGTGGAAGTGCCTAGAAGACAGTGTGTATTATCGAAAGAAGCTGGAGAATGACCGGGTTTTCGAGTTCTGGCTGGGCTCCACCGAGATTTTGACGACGTAAGGAGAAGAATACTCGGCTAGAAACCACTACTGTCGCAGCGAGAGGTTTTTGCAAAGGTAAGGCGTGAAGAGTCGTCGGAGAGTGATGATGAATGGTCTGGGTCCAATGTCGAAGCTTCAGGCTTGGTGTTGAAAGGAATTGGGCCATCCAATTTTAAGAATGGACATCTAAATATTCAAAATGAATCAACCTCTATTGGGTCAGGTTCTAATATTGGGCCTAATTATTCTGGTGATGGGCCTGGAACACTGGGCTTATACTCTAAAGGGTCAGCAATTGGGTTAAATTCAAAACAGCAAAAAAGTTCACCTTGGTGTGAACGCTGTTGCAAGCCAAGACACAAGAAAGATGTATGTTGGGACATTCACGAAAAACCAGCCAATTGAAAACCGAGGCAAAATAATAGAAATTGAAGATACTAAGTTTCTGTTGATTATCAAACAGAAAAATCCAAGGAGCCCAATAGTGCCTTTAACACCGAGCAGATGGAGCAACTCCACAAAATGTTTTCTAGCCTTCAATCATCGAGTCAAAACCTTATGAATAATCATTTCAGTTCACTAGCTCACAGAGGTAATTTTTTGAGAGCCTTAAAGTCCACAACTCAATCTAGAACACTATGGATTATTGACTCTGGAGCATCTGACCACATGACGGATTCCTATCACCTATTTTCTTCATATTCAACCTATGCGGGTAATTTTAAAGTTAAAATTGTAGATGGTTCCCTATCTACTGTCGTAGGAAAAGGGGGTATTCGAATTTTCAATTCTTTAACTTTAGAGTCTATCCTTCGCGTTTCGAATTTATCATGCAATGTACTGTCTGTAAGCTAGTTAACGAAAACTTCCAATTGCTCTGCTAAATTTCTTTCATCTCATTGTGATTTTTAGGGTCTATCATTGGGGAATACGATTGACAGTGTTAAGGAAAGTGAATGACTATTATTTTGAAGAGGCTGATATGAGTAAACAGTGTCAAATTAAAGTTTGTGATTTTGCATCTGTCCCTAGAAATAGTGAAATTTTGTTATGACATTTTAGAATGGGTCATCCCAATTTTCAATACTTGAAGCTTTTTTTTCCTTCTATTTTCTCGAATAATAAGCTAGTTAATCTTTTATGTGAAATCTGTGAGCTTGCAAAACATTGACGTACATCATTTTCAAAATTCGAATACAAATCCTTAAAGCTATTCACCATGATTCAAAGTGATGTATGGAGACCCTTAAGAGTCCCAAATCGGACTCAGGCAAAATGGTTTGGGACATTTATTGATGATCACACTCGGTACTAAAAGATAAATCATATGTTCGTTCCCTGTTTGTCACCTTTCATTCCATGATTCAGACGCAATTTCAAACACAAACTCAAATCTTACACACAGACAGTGGTACATAATACTTCAATAAAATCATGGGTGACTTCATCCAAATATATGGAATAATTCATCAAAGCTCATGCGTCGACACTCCCTAACAAAATAAGATTGCCGAATGCAAAAATAGACAAATCCTAGAGGTTGCTCGTGCCTTAATGTTTACCACGACATGCCTTAAATTTTCTGGAGGATGCTATTCTTACATCCATTTATCTAATCAATCGGATGCCTAGTCGCACTCTAAACTTTGAAACCTCCAAAAATTTCATAAATACTTACCAACTTCCCATCTCAGCTCTTAAAGAGTGTTTGGGTGCACCACATTCGTCCATGTTCACTCTCATCACCGGAAAACTCGATCATAGAGAAATTAAATGTGTACTGATAGGATATTCTCCTACACAAAAAGGCTGCAAATGCTATGACCCTACCACGAAAAGGATCTTTGTAAGTTTTGACGTCACATTCTTCGAAAATACTCAGTACTTCGAGAAAACCTCTCTTCAAGGGAAGACCTTACATGAAGATCGGTTCTTTGATGTGAGTCTCTCACTTTCTGTACCTACCCTACCATCTAATTTTGATTCTAGTATGCCATTAATAGAATGAAACTTGAATCTAGGGGGAGATGTAAAAAAACATGTTAAGTAGATACTAGTTTATTCAAGAAAGCCAAAATCAAAGAACATGGAGAACCTCACATCCGACACACCAAGAGAGTTAGAACCGATGATAGCTCCAGATCCTCATAAAGTATCGAAGATATCTGATACTAACTTACCTATTGCTCTTAGAAAATAAACACGGTCATGTACTCTCAACTCTATTTCAAAATTCATGTCCTATAATGCTGTTTGCAGCATTTCGTGTTTTTACATCTCACCTTGACAGTACAGTAATTCCAAAAACCATTCATGAAGCTTTGGAAATCCTCAAATGGAGAGAATCGGTATTATAGAGGAAATGCGAGCGTTGGAAAAAATGGCACTTGGGAAGTAACAAACCAGTCATAAGGAAAGAAACCTGTTGGATTCAAATGGGTCTTCAATCTGAAATAAAAGCTGATGGGACAATAGAACGGTATAAAGCTCGGTTGGTTGCAAAATGATACACACAGACCTACGGCATCGACCATATAGAAACATTTGCGCCAGTAGCAATGTTGAATACAATTCGAGTCCTATCGCTAGTAGCAAACTTGGATTGGTCACTTCAGCAATTGGAAATCAAAAATGCATTTCTAAATGGGGAATTAGAAGAAGTTTTTATGATACTACCACCAAGTTTTGCAAGGTAAATGAAAAAGGCCGAGTATGTAAGCTAAAAAAATCTTTATACGGACTCAAGCAATCGCCGAGAGTATGGTTTGACAGATTTGCAAAAGTATTGAAAAATCAAAGGTGTCGACGGGGACAATCAGATCACACTATGTTCCTTCGGCAATTTGAGGACGGTACTAAAATGTTTTTGATTGTATATGTCGATGATATTGCTCTAACATACAACAATATAGTGGAAATGGAAAGACTTGAGAAAAGCATTGCCATTGAATTTGAAGTAAAGAATGTGGGATCTACGATATATTTCCCAAGGATGGAAGTTGCTAGATCAAAACGATGCATCAGTGTATCACAACGAAAATATATTCTTGATCTCCTAATCGAAACTGGCATGCTAGAATGTAAACCGAGCGATACACATGTAGATGTGGGAAAAAGAGCTGAAGATGGAGGAAATCTAGTAGAGCTTGACAAATATCAAAGATTAGTTGGAAAACTGATCTACCTATCACGCACCAAACTTGACATCGCATTCGCAGTAAGTCTTGTAAGTAGAGGTGGCAAACGAGCCGAGCTGGCTTGGCTCGTTATCCACGAGCTCTAGCTCGTGGCTCGTTATAAAACGAGCCGAACTTCAGCTCGGCTCTGCCCACGAGCTCGTACTGTAGGCTCGGGCTCTCCTTTTTTGAATTTTTTTAACTATCCTTCTAATAAATTAAAAAAAAAATTAGACGAGCCGCTCGTCAAAAACGAGCCGAGCAGGCTCGACTCTCCTACCGAGTTGGCATGCTTGGCTCGTGCTCGGGCTCTTTTTTGACGAGCCCGAGTAGCTCGTGGGCAGCTACAGTACGAGCCGACGAGCTGCTCGGCTCGATTGTCACCACTACTTGTAAGCTAACACATGCATTGACCAAAGGAAAGTCACCTAGAATCTGTCTACAAGATACTCAGATATCTCAAAGGGACCTCCGGAAGGGATATTCTTTAGAAAGAATGAAAAGAAAGAAGTTGAAATGTACACGAAACACATTGGGCAGGATCGACAAACGATAGGTCTACTACTGGTTAGTGTACCTTTGTATGGGAAAATTTGGTGACATGAAAAAGCAAAAAAACAAAATGTAGTAGCCTGAAATAGTGTTGAAGCTAAGTTTAGAACTGTTGCACAGAGAATATGTGAAGGACTGTGGTTGAGGAAGCTTCTGAAAGAATTACTTGTCTCAATAAACTAGCCAATAAAACTCTATTGTGATAATAAAGCAGCGATCAACATTTCTCAATTTATCATGAGAGGACCAAACATGTAGATGTGGATAGACACTTTATCAAAGAAAAGGTTGAGGAAAGACTATTTGCATGACCTATGTTCCCACACTAGCACAAAATGCAAATGTCTTCACCAAAGGACTTCCTAGACCAAAATTCGATGATTTCATCTTCAAGTTGGATATGATCAACATTTACGATCCACTTTCCATAGAAGAATATATTGATTGATATTAGAGATTATAGGAGATTGCCTAGATTTGTATTTTCCTTTTGTTGTCTTATTACTTGTACTATAAATAGGGGCCTTGTATTGTACATTAGAAGTGTAAAAAAATAATAATAATAATAATCTTTTTCCCAATTCTATCTTCAGTTATTTTCCCTTGCATTATTTATATTGATAGAGATATAGCAGTTCCCTTATATAGGGAGAGATTCAATTTACATTGGTAAGTTGTGTAGAAAGATTTGGTCCCAATTCAAGTGGAGTAGACTTTTTATATGCACAATCTACTTGAAAGTAATTAGTGTTGGTTATAAATAAGGTATAGAGCCCTCCTATTTGCCTAACGAACGTAAAATATTTTAATACTGCTTGCATGCTCCTTTATTTTATGCTTGGGTCTGTTATTCTGTACTCATCATGTATGTCTAAGACGATTAAAATAGTAGCTAGTTGGCTAGAGAAATGTCCTCCCCAATAAACAGATGATGACATAATTGCAGAATTTCCTCGTTAATTTTCACTGCCACTTGTTATCCTTAATAGGATGTTTATTTGTAAGGTTTTTCCATTTCACATTCTTCTTGTGATTTTTAGGATGACCAGAGACGGCTCTGCCTGTATGCTGCTTTGTTCCTTCCCTTTAGGAAGACTATTTACACAGACAAGGGAAAAAGGTAAAATTATGATGTATGTAATTACAAACTATAATTTCCCATGTTTCTCTTGGATGTTTCTTGATGTCATTTACCCTTGTACATGACTGATGTCAGAAAGTTGATTTAAGAATCATTTTTCGGTTCCTTCTATTCTTTAAATCTCTATTTATATTAATAATTCATATTTTGACAGATCCCAGTTGCGAGTTACATATTTCGCAATTCTCTCAAGCTGAAGGCTAGTGATGCTGAAACTGTATGAACTGGTCACTCTGTTTTAATTATTATATTTTAATGTTTTGCATGTTAGCTTACTTTTTAGAGTTGAGAGATCATACTTTTTTCTCTTTGCTAATGGGGAAGTTTCTTACTATCAATAGAATTGTCATTGACGGACAGGTTCTGAGTTTGCATTTTGCAGCGGAAAAATTCGTATCCTTGATTCCTTTGATCCTGTCTAATGAGGATATACAAATTCTTGTAGTTGACTGGAAAAGAGAAATTATTGATGTTCCTGATGCTTCAAAACTCGGAATATTGACTGGTAAAATGATATTTCTCCGCTTATAACTTGTGACAGTTTCTATGCACCAATTTTTGTTTCTTCAATATGCAGCTGCTCACCTGCAGAAAATTCACACCTACCATTTGTCTACATTCTATATTGAATCTTAAGTAAATGTCTAGTGCTTGTTTGTAGAGATCTACCTGACCTGTCTTATCTATAGAAATTTGGAAGTGTAATTTCCATCTCTCTTAATGATTGAAATATGTGCAACCGAAACAAACAGTGTTTAAGTTGAGATTATTATCTTCAAAATTTATCCTTCTTCAGAAAATGTAGCTATGATCATAACTCTGAAACTATAGTTGGGGCTCTGAAACTATTCCATAATCTTCTAAAAGTGGTTTTGGTTGATCTCATAAGGGGTCAAGTAGAATGTATTAATGGCAGAAGGAACTTTATAACAACCAGTTCTCTATTAAATAGAGTTTAATCATTAAACTAGTTAGAAGCATGAAGATATGTTTTCATTGTAACTGAAAACTTTGATTGGTTTCCTAGTTGGAGACTTTCGTAATTGGGATCTATATATGCCCACTGAATCCCAACAAGTCCCATCTGTAAAACTCATTTTTTTCGCAAATTCATTTTCAACCATACATTCTCTCAATAAAATAATTTTGCATGTAAATCCAAAAGTCTCCTTACCTCTAAACCATACATACTCCAAAAAATCACTTTTCACAAAATCTTTCTCAAAAAATGGGGCTCAAATATGGCTACTTACCATTATACAGAATCTTTACTTGATTCTTAAGGACTTATTCTTATATTTTTTAATTAAAGCTGGTGGTCCTAATTAGGCATGCTGTTCATTTATGGTGATATCAAATATCTGTAACCATGGAATATGGGATTGTATAGGGATTTGAGAATTCTCGAGGCTGCATGAACATCATTTTATGAAATGCAGAAAGCAAGATACATGAGATGCATATAAACTTCAAACCTGGATTGATTAACGTTTGTTTTTAGTGGATAATATTTTTGACCTATGTAACTTTCGTCATTGAATATGCATATAGTTGCTAACTTTGTTCAAATCTATAGGATTGCTGCTGCGAGAAATTAAAGAATTTTGGCGTGCTGCACTCGTGCTTTCTATGCTGTTGCACCCTACCATAAGTGGTTGCACCACAAATTCATCAAACAAGGAATCTGAGATGGACAAGAAAAGGGAATTATTTAAGGGAATTGAGAAAGCAATTTTGGAACTAGGTATTGCCCACATGCTCACACTATTGTCTTCATAATTACTTATATGGCAGTTTTTATTAAATTTAAAGCTTAATTCCTTAACTGATTTTTAGCATTTGCTGCACAAATATTCATTCGTATATGTTGATTTTTCTGGTTGGATAATCTAAAATAAGCTAGCTATGTTTACAGGTTTACGAAGAAACATAGGTATAGTATTTATTTTTTTATTATTTACAATGAATGGGTTTTTTTTTTTTTTTTTTGACCAACACAATCCTTTGGATCAGTTGGCTTCATCAATCCATTCATAATATTGTTGGAGTGTGCCCATAAAGATTTGATTGAATTGAGAATTTCAAAATACAATGAAACTATGATATACTACACATAATTGTTCTATAAGAAATAATAATATAGATTAACTGAAAAGTGTGAAAAAGAATAAAAATCTGTCACCCCCTTTGAAAAACCATCCCAGCCACCGCTCTTTGATGGAAACCTTTAAATGATTAGAGTCTACTTTTCTTACGATGCAGGTTTAGAAAAAGTATGGGAAATGAAACCATTGGTTAATGGAAAGGATATCATGAATGTCTTGGAGATCAAATCAGGAGGACCCGTAGTCAAGGAATGGGTATGTCTGTCTTATTCCTGCTCATCTACCACAAACTTTAACACTTGCGTAGTGTGCCAATGACTGATAATCGTATTTGTTTTCCTTTCTTTCAGCAACAAAAACTTCTCGAGTGGCAGCTTGCACATCCCTCTGGGTCTACAGACGAATGCATTGATTGGATGAGGCTAATTCATTCAAAACGTGCGAGGACAGAGTGAGTTGTCAACGTGTATACTAATTGATATATGTAAATTGACTTAATTTCAGGGGCGTGATTCTTTTCTTAAGTTCAACGTGCAAGCTTATTCGTTTTGAGAGTTTTCTCCTTGTTTATTGAATTTCTCAAACAATACTCGGGAACTGCAGAGATCACTCCTGTACTGGAAGGCACAGAATTAGAAACGAAAATGTAAAATATCCCACCTTTGGAAACGGGGATATAAACTGTTGAGAAAGTAATTATCTAGGATGTATTGTGGAAGAGTTATCTTATTTCATAATACTCAATTTTGGAACTGCAGACTATATTCTTGTTCATAGTTGAGGTGTAACGCCTTGAGTTCCGTTAACCCGGATTGTCACGTAATCCTCGTAAGTCGTGAATTTAAATAAATAGATTTGCGGAAATAATAAACTTTTAAAAATCGCATTCATAACGATAAACAAAATTAATTTGATTAACTTAAGAAAATCGTTTAAACTTCAAAATACGAGTTTGAAATAACGGGAATAACAAAAATAAGTTCATAATGCATAAATTGTAAAGTTTAAATGACT